>BLSH010025170.1:14534-41999 GCA_018402905.1 Glandirana rugosa
AAAGTTTTTTGCAAGCCCAAGACCCAAGACCATCAACTAGTGCGTACAACTTATCGACTTCCCGTCGGTTAGTTGTTCGCAAAGTGACCAAACGGGAATATTCGGTAGTGTCGGTACGGATGATTACCGGACCGACACTAACCGGTCACGTAGTACACTGGGTCGGAGAAATATTCGACCTCAGTGTCACGACGTACAGTGTACGAGAACCCAATCACATCCCTCTCCTACGACGGCCGTAAAACACTCCCTCTCTAACGTCTGTAAAATTGTAGACTAGGACGTAGGACTCTAATGATGACGACAACGAGACTCCCTGTCTAACGTCTTTAAACTCTAAAGTGTATGACGACGAAACTCACTGTCTAACGTCTAACGTCTAGTTTGAGACGTATTGTGTTGCTAGCGATGCTAGTACGTGGATTGGCTGCCCTTCAGCTATTCAACATGCGTGATCAACTACCAGAACCCAGAACCCGAACGTTTTTTGAAATATCCGTGTTCGGGTCCGGGTCCCGGACACCCGAAAGTTTGGTACGGACCCGAACGTTACAGTCCGGGTTAGCTCAACACTACTAGTAATGAGTAATGAACAATAATGCACAATATAGCTTTCTCTGTCCTCTGCTTATCTCCCTTAGAGTAATAGCCTGTTACAGACAGAAAAATGTAATTTTTTATTCTAAATATATATATATATATATATATATATATATACAAAATGATCCAATCTGAAAATAAAACAAATGATTGATGATTCTCAGGATTAGTGGGTTGGAGGATTCTTTTCATATCAGAGAGACATGGAGACATTGCAGGATAATTAAATAAAAAACAATGAGTGATTCTCCTGATTCATTGATTTCTATTCACATTTGCTCTATATTATTGTAACCTAGTACATTGAATCTGACTACTTAGTATTTTATATCAGACTTTGTATAACTGTATATGATAATGTGTGTATTCCTGTCTTCTATGAAAAGCTGCACAAATATGTGAGAAATGTTAATTTTATGGACCCAACCGGAGCCAAGATCCAGTTTAATGAGAGGAATGAACTTCCAATTGATCTTATTTTAGAAAAATGGTTTTTTGTTAGCAAATCACATTTTTTTCCTACCAGAATCTCCACTCTTCAAAGCCCAGACTTTGTGCCTAAAACATTTCCCAATATGAGTGATCCCCGCTTCTGGAAAACCGGCAAAGTAAGAAATGACTTGATGTTTTCTGTTTATATTGTTTGCTGAGGAGGTCCATAATTTGGATTTATAGGGATCTTTTCAGCTTTGTTTTAAGATATACTAGAAAGTGTCCATGAAAAGGGTCATTTTTGGAGTCAGTGAAAATTGTTGATTGCGGTAATTTTGTGGATGTAGAACATTTCTTAGATATTTATATTCTATTTTGTGTATAGATGTGTTATGAAATAAAGTTGGCATAGAAGGTAACAGGGGCCATAAATCTTTGGAATATGTGACATGAGAGTTATCTTATTATGAGAGATTATTAAAGAGAAAGAGTAGCACTGAAATCAAGAGGTTATCAGTAATACATCCAATGGGGCCCTCAAGAAGTGCATGATGTCCTTACATGTTTTTAGCACTTCTTGAAATATATAAAAGAAATGGAAAGAAAAGAATTCTAATTGGGTGTCCCATTGTGTTTTTCGTTTTGCTGGTCAACATAAATCTCGTAGGAACCCACATAGCTCCTAGAGGTGTCTCCTGGATGAATGGTGCCTGATCTAATGTGACCATGCAGGAATACTTCTGCTAGTTGGTGACAGAATATATACAGTGTCATGAACCTAGTGCCACCAACCAGGGCTTCTGTTAGAAATCATGGGGCCCCGTACAGCCTACCTGATGGGGCCCCCTTTAATCCCGCCCTCAACCCCACCCTAGGCACCTCCCCTGACCCCACCTCTGCAGATTTGTCAACGGTTACATACGCATCCATGTTTATTATGGCTTATCAGTTCAGGGGGACAGAGAGAGCTTAATTTTTTTTTCAATTTTATCTTATTAACAAAAACTGTTTACACTGTATCTTTAATTTTTTTGCATATCTTCTATTGCTATCAGAAGGGATGAACAACATCACTAGTGATAGCATGGGGCAGTGACAGGTCCCCTTTATGGAAAGATCTGGGGTCTATTAGACCCCATATTTATCCTCTGGCCTCCAAAGCATCTAGATGGTTTGATCAGATGCTTGTTAAGCTGGTAATTGCTTTTGGTTTCTGACATCACACAGTGGAAGGAACAACATCAGTTCCACTCACTGTGTCCCAGGAACTGAATGCTGCACATCCTTAACGGGACCCCTGATTACATGGGAGAGCCCAGTAAAGGTGGTGGCGGGGCGGGGGTGGGACCCCCTTTCACTCCCTGTAAAAGTAATCTAGGGGCTTCTTAGCCACTAGGATTACTTTTATTTTGTGCAGATTAGCTGGGGCTAAAAAAATTATTTCTTGATCATTGCTGCAGTGATGACCGAGATATTACCCTTCCAGTCCAGCAATGTACCAGTACGTCGCTAGACAGGAAGTGGTTAACCCCTTGCCGACCGCCGATCGGCAATTGACGGCGGCAAGGTGGCTCGTGAGCGCAAATCGCCGTCATATGACGGCGGCCGCGCTCACGAGCCTAGTGAGCGTGCGTGCCGCCGGAGGCGCGCCCGCACGCTCACTGTGTTCGGGGAGGGCCAGGGAGCGGGTGCGGCGGCTTCGATTGCCAACGGCTACCCGCGATGGCCCCCTTGGAGCGAAGGAACGGAGGTCCGTGTATGTAAACACGGACCTCCGTTCTGTGTGAGGGGGAAGGGCTGTGATCACAGCCTTCCTGTATACGAAGGCTGTGACCACTTCCCTTCCCCAGCCAGGGCAGTCCCCCTACAGTTAGGACACGCCCAGGGAACATACTTAACCCTTAGAGCTCCCCCTGCAGGTTAACCCCTTCACTGCCAATGGCATTTACACAGTAATCAGTGCATTTTTATAGCACTGATCGCTGTATAAATGCCATTGGTCCCAAAAAAGTGTCAAAATAGTCCGACATGTCCGCCCCAATATTGCAGTACCGCTAAAAATCGCAGATCGCCGCCATTACTAGTAAAAAAACAAAAAAACCCAAAAATGAATTCTCATCATCCGTAAACGCGACCACTTTTGCGCAAACCAATCAATAAACGCCGATTGCGATTTTTTTTATCGCAAATATGAGGAAGAATATAAATCGGCCAAAATGGTGAAAAAAAATGTTTTTTTATATTTTTTTTTTGGATTTGTATTTTAGCAAAAAGTAAGGTTTTTTTGCAAAATTGTCGCTCTTCTTTTGTTAATAGCGGCGATCAGAAATGATGCAGAGGGGATCAAATACCACCAAAAGAAAGCTCTATTTGTGGGAAAAAAAGGATGCAAATTTCGTTTGGGTACAACGTCGCACGACCGCGCAATTGTCAGTTAAAGCGACGCAGCGCCGAATCGCAAAAAGGGCTCCGGTCCTAAAGCTGGAAATCCTTCCGGGGCTGAAGTGGTTAAAGGGAAGTGGTTGGGGGGCACATGCTTCCAACGTAAGTAAAGTAAAAAAAGTATAGGTAAAGCAGCATCTCACTAGGTCTTCATCAGCATTATGAAAATCACGAAAAACAATAAAGTGAATAATCAGCGCCAAAAATTATATATAAAGAGCAGCAACACAAACAGAGAATCCAACAACTCCACCAAAAAATCTTGAAAAAAAGTGCAACTCTCAAAAAATGAAATCAAACTATACATAAGGTACTGAAAAAGTGCCACAACATCTATATAGTCCTAAGTTCAGCAGTGTATAAATAGTGAGTTCCAGAGAAAGTGTCCAAACTCTGTATGTAACGTTTCTTAAAACTGAAATGTACATGGAAAGGTCAAGGTGGCAACTCACCAGATCCAGTTGCTGCCTCACTTAAGAGGACAGCAAAGCACGCATGAATTATGATGAATGGAACCGGACCTTCTGATGGCCATCTCTCCCCTCCATGTCTCCGTGGTATATGTAAAAAATATAAAGAAAATAATAGTGCAGTAAGCTCATACTCTATATCAAGTAGGATAGTCAGAGAACCATCGCCACTATATAAGTGATTGAAGTGATTGAATAAAGAACACCATGAAACAACTAGTCCAGCCACCATATGTGCTAGCAACTCACCAGATATCTGTGAGTAGAAGGCATCTCACATCAATTAGGTCACACTAGTAATGAATAGGCACCACGATGACTTATCCAACCACTGACTGTCCTAACAACTCACCAGACATAAATGGGTGTTATGCATATCACATCACATCAAATGGGACCCAGGAAAAGGCAATCCTTCCAGCATTTGATCGAATCCCACTAGGATATTCCCGATCGGTGCAGGGGATGTGTCACATATATTTCAGCATCATTTTCCCATGAATAAAGAAAAAGACCCCCATAGCGTGATACCGTACTATTAATTAAAGTTAAAATCCATACAATCCATACAGGTAAAAGATAACATATGTAAACATAAGTGCGGACCTTATAAAGTATAAAAAGTCATAAAAACATACACTGACGCGTTTCAGGTGCAAAGCCCATTCTCAAAGGGTTATCCACTCACTCACTATTTATACACTGGAGAACTTTGGACTATATAGATATTGTTGTGGCACTTTTTCAGTATCTTATGTATAGTTTGATTTCATTTTTTGAGCGCTGCACTTTTTTTTCAAGATTATGAAAATCACACAGGCAGCACAGTCAGCATGTGCTCTGTCATGGATCTGTCACATTGTGGCATGGCTTTTGGGTGCTGACTTTGTTAACTTATGGCTGTACTGTGTGTTACAAACGATAACCCAGTACAGCCATAACAAAGTAAGCACCCAACAGCAATATGACACACTGTGGTAGATCCATGACAGAGCACATGCTGACTGTGCTGCCTGCTTGATTAACATAGTGCTAATAATCATAACTTGCCATGCTGTGTGTAAAACACAGTGAGGATTCTGTCCTCTGTGCTCCACTCACTGTGTGGGGTGCAGCCATGCTGTCCTCCTGGCGCTTGCTCCCTGTCAGCCACAGAGCCGCTTGTCGCCTCACACCAGTCTCGGCAGTCGGCACCTGAAGACGGGAGGTGGAGCTGAGCGGAGCATCATAGTATCACTCCACCAGGGAAGGCAGTGAGCAGCGACAGTGCGGGACTAATTAAATAGCAGAGCAATATACGGCGCGGTCTATGTACATGCGCCCGAAAAAGAGGAAATAGTCTGACCACTAAACTCACCTCCTGGGCCCCTCTGATAACCTGAGGGGTCCCAGGAAAATGTCATTACACCCCCCTTCCCTAATCAAGTAGTAGCGGGGGTGAAGTTTAGAAAGCTCTATTTTTTAGCCAGATATTAACTGTAAAGCTGCCCGGGCCCCCCTGTGGAGCTGCTGGGGCCGGGCCCGGTACAACAGGGCTGCCTGCACTGCCCTATTAGCGGCCCTGCCACCAACAGTAAAAGTCTCAAGCAGAATGTGGCACTATAGGAAGATCAGTGACACAACAGGTGCAGAGAAGCTCGAGCTGGACAAGGCCAGAGAGGAGGGCTACACATTTGCTGCCCTCCCTTTCCTGGTGGCCCACGGTGAATGCATGGATTAGGGTCTATTTTGATTTTTTCAAGTATTCAGCACCCTTTCTTAACCATAAAAGACCACATCTCCCACCGCTTACAATGTGGAGTGCAGGATGGCACAAAGGGCCTGACTGGATCACAAATGCAGACATAGTAGAGTCCTTCCATGGCTCGTGCAGAGTTTGTAGCATGGTGGTATAAGCTTGGTCGGCAACACAGGAATAGCAGACAGAGAATAGTCGGGTACAGGCCGGGTCATTCAGAAGGCAGACAGTGTGGGAGCAGGCAGAAGAGTGGTTGTGGACAAGCCGGGGTCAGTGCAGGCAGAAAGCAGGAACAGTCGGGAGTCCAGCTGGGGTCATAGGAACAGGACTTACTCAGATTCAGATTCAGATCGCTGGGGACATGGTACACACTGTAGAACGGGCAGCACGTGGTGCTGTCCAGTTTAAATGTGTTGTTTGGCGCCAGGGCCGTTGCACATGCTATTCTGCAAGGATCTTCAGGCTGCGTTTCCTGACATTGCCGCCCCCCCCAAGAGGCAGTCTCCAGATGCCCAGATGGGCCATCTTGACAGGATGGCTCCTCCAGAATGATTCGACAAGCTCCTCAGCATGAATGTTGCCTTCATACTCCAAGGAATTCTCTTCTGGGCCATAACCCATCCATTTAATTAGGTACTGAATGCAGTTACCCCTCTTCCTGCAGTGCAGAATGGATTCCACCTCAAAGTAGTTCATGAAGAACGGGGATTGCCCCGTGGCCGAGTGAACGGTGTTATTGTATGCGAACTTGGCGAGCGGTAACAGTGAGACCTAGTTGTCTTGTGGAAAGGAGGAGAAGCAGTGCAGATATTCTTCTAAGGTCTGATCGGTACTTTCTGTTTGACCATTGGTCTGCAGGTGGTAGGATGAAGAGAGAGACAGCTCAATGCCTAGGGAGACACACAGGGCCCTCCACAATCTGGAGGTGAATTGCACCTTGCGGTCAGATACAGTACTCATTGGGATCCCGTGCTGCCTGACGACTTCTCAAACTAAAACCTCCACAGTTTCGGGAGCAGAAGATGTGCCCTTCTGGGCCATCTTAGTCAGTCTGTCCACCACCACGAAGATGGTAGAGTACTCCTCCGATGAGGGTAATTCCACAATGAAGTCCATGGCAATCCTGGCCCACGGCTTCTCTGGTATCAGGAGTGGGTTTAACAGACCCCAGGCCCTGGTTTTGTTAGTTTTGTTTCTAGTGCACGTGAGGCAGGAGTTAACATATTTTTTGCAGTCTACATCCACCTGTGGCCACCAGAAGGAGCATTGTAGGAGCTCTGATGTTTTCCGTGTACCAAAGTGCCCGGCCAACTTGTGATCATGGCAGATCTCTAGAACGGATAGTCTTAGGCCTTCTTGTATGAATGCCTTGTTATTGTTCCACAGCAAACCATCTTTCATTAGCAGCCTGTGATCTGGAGGACTGGTGGTCCTGGCTATGGACCATCGGATCTGAGACAGAAGATCTTTCTGTGTCAACAAGAAGTTTCCAGGCCGAAGAATTGTCAGGGGATGTGGAGCTCTCAGGGTCGCAGAACATCTGGGACAGGGCGTCTGGTTTAGTGTTCTTCGACCCTGGTCTGTATGTAAGGTGGAAGGCGAACCTGGAGAAAAAGAGTGCCCACCGGGCCTGGTGTGGTCTCAGTCTTTTTGCTGTTCTCAAATACTCCAGGTTTAGGATGGGATGTGCCGCCCCTTCTCGGAGATAGCACCAGTCTTCTAGCGCAGACTTAATGGCCAAAAGCTCCTTGTCCCCCACATCGTAGTTCTCCTCTGGTGCCGAGAGTTTGTGGGAGAAGAACGCTGCAGGATGCACTAACGCTTTGGGGCCTTGTCTTTGTGAGAGGACTGCCCCCACTGCAGTTTCTGAAGCATCCACTTTAAGGATGTAGGGTAGAGCCGGATCAGGATGTCTTAAGACAGGTGCGGATATAAACAGGTTCTTTAATGTTTGAGAGGCTGCCCACACCTTGGTGGTCCAATGAAATCAGGATTTTTTTTTGGCTAATTGGATAATCAGGGAGATTATGGCTGAAAACCCTTTTATAAACTCCTGGTAGAAGTTGGCAAAGCCAATGAAGTGTTGGACACCCTTCTTGTCCACCAGCACGGGCCACTCAAAAAATAGCAGAGACCTTTTGCGGGTCCATGGTGATGCCCGTAACTGATATAACTAATCCCAGGAATGGGATACTTGTGCGTTCAAAGATACACTTTTGTGCATTGGTGTAGAGCCGTGCTGCCGGAGGCAGCTCAGTACCCTTGCAACATGCTGACGGTAGTCATCCAGGGAGGTGGAGAAAATCAGGATGTCATCCAAGTAGATGATGACAAACAGATCCAGATACTTCCTAAATATATCATTCACAAAATGTTGTAACGTTGCGGGAGCGTTACAAAGTCCAAAGGGCATGACCAGGTACTCAAAGTGCCCAAAGCGAGTACGAAAAGCAGTCTTCCACCCGGATGCGGACAAGATTATATGTACCTCGGAGATCCAATTTGGTGAATATGTTGGCCGTCCCTAGCCTTTGGAAGAGTTTGGGTACCAGGGACAAAGGATAGCGGTTATTCACCGTGATCTTATTGAGCTCTCTATAATCGATGCACGGCCGCAGGGTGTGGTCTTTTTTTTTCACAAAAAAGATGCCTGTTCCTGTCAGTGATGTGGTTAACTCAAACTCAGTTAGGGGAAAGATCCGCCCAAAAGGAACTTCTGCCTCGGGAAAGAGTTTGATAGGGCAATAGTAGGGTCTATGGGGTGGCAGGTTCTTGGCCCCTTTTTTGCTAAAGACGTCTAGAAAGGCATGGTATGCTGGGGGAACGAACTGACTGGTATCAGCTTCGGGGGTCTTTAGCAGGCAGTGTTGGACGCAGTACAGAGACTGGAACTTGACTTCACCAGTGACCCAGTTTATGCTGGGGTTTTGCACCTGGAGCTAGGGCAGGCCTAGGATAACGGGAAAAAGGGGAAATGCAATCATGTCCACATGCAAAAACTCTTGGTGTCTGTTGGCCATGGCTACGGGCAGCGGAATGGTGGAATTTGGTGTTGGTCTGTGAAGGCTTGGTCCACAACACAGCTACAGGCTTCAGAATCAATAATCACATGAAACGGGGTATTCCGGGAAGCTGTAGAGAAATAGGAAGAGCCAGATAAGAAGCATTATTCGGTAGAACTGACAACGCATTAGAGGTAACGGGGAGGCACTTACGGAGCTTAACCGGACAGGCTCTGACGTAGTTTTCGTGTTCCCCGCAGTAGAGGCACAGGTTGTTATACCTGCGGTGCTGCTTTTCCTTGGAGGTGAGAGATGGACAGAGGAGCCCCAGCTGCATGGGGCTCTGATGGATACAAGGGAGGAGGTGCTGCTGGAGCACTTGGAACTGGACTGGGGTAACTCGGTGCCCAGGGTAACATCCATGTAGGGCGTGGTGAGCCCTCTGATTCTCAGCCTGTGTTCCTGGGAGACGCCGGTTGATTTTAATGGCGAGATTGATGAAGGTGTTCAAGGGAAGGGGCACTCCGACTCACCCTAGGTCATCTTTCAGGGGCAGCCAGGCCCAGATGAAACTGGTGACAGAGGGCCATGTCATTCCAGTTAGTGTCAGCATTACAGTGTCTAAACTCAGCAGCATAATCCTATGCCATCTGGCGGCCCTATTGCAGGGCATGTAATGCAGCCTCGGTAGTAGCGGTCTGATGCGAGTCCTCATACAGCTGGCTTCCTTTTGCTCCAGGAGGTGGTGAGCCCAGGTCCGCGGTTCTCTGAGCAGGAGGGAAATCATGAAGCCCACCTTGGTTGTCTCCAGTGAGAACGTGCTGGGCTGAAGAAAAAAGTAGAGCTTGCAGGCCTTACGGAACGCCCGGAACTTAATGCGGTCTCCGGAGAAGGGTTTAGCTGTGGGGACCTTGGGCTCAGAAGATAGCACCACAATGGTGTGAGCAGAAGCTTGTCAGGCCCCTGGTGAGGTGGTTGAAGAGAGCTCCTGGACGTGCTCTTCAGGCTGGGTATAGCCTTCTTGTAGGTTTTTAACGGCCTGTGTGAGGCCGGCCAAGTGCTGGCAAAGTTCCATGGGAGAGGGTCCCTGCACAGACTCTGTCATGTAAGTTACTGTCACACACCTGGTGGTGGATTCTGGTTTATGCAGGGAACAACCTCTCTTACGATCCTGATTCAGGAACCCCTGGTAGTGTGAACAGGTGGCTCGGGAGTACAGGATGGCATGAGGGCCTGACTAGGTCACAGATGTAGGCAGAGTAGAGTCCTTCCAAGGCTCGTGCAGAGTTTGTAGAATGGTGGTACAAGCTGGGTCAGCAACAGGAGGAGCAGGCGGAGAAAAGTCGGGTACAGACCAGGTTGTTCAGGAGGCAGGCAGCGTAGTACACAGGGAGCAGGCAGAAGAGTGGTTGTGGACAAGCCGGGCTTGGTGCAGGCAGAAAGCAGGCAGTCGGGAGTCAAGCCCGGGTCACAGGAATAGGAACTACTCAGATTCAGATCGCTGGGGACACAGTACATGCTGTAGAACGGACAGCACTGGTTACATGGTGCCGTCCAGTTTAATGTGTTGTTTGGCCCCTGCGCAGACAAACAGCTATTCTGCAAGGATCTTCAGGCTGCATTTCCTGACAATTCCAGCCCCTGTGGGTGAATGACTACATAATATCACTTATTACACATTGACAAAGAAATACAAATGCCCACACCATGAAAAAGTCTGGTATGAACCACTTGACCTCCAGAAGGTTTAACCCCCTTCATGTCCAGAGTATTTTTTTGCAATATAGCACTGCTCTACTTTAACTGGCGATTTCTCAGTCATGAAACACGGTACACAAATGAAACTTATATAATTTATCTCACACAATATATAGAAAAAACTGGGAGAAAAATGGACTTTATAGGCATGCCTGGTAGAAAAATACATAAACTTTATTTGTTACATAAGGCACAAAAGGTGCCTAAAACACATTACATGTATAAAGCCTTAAAATTAGTTACAAAAAAGACATGTAATCAAGGTAGCTGTTAGCCACCATGGGTCACCACAGGTCTTGGTCACTAGGTAGGTGAACCAGAACTAGCGGGAACCAAACAGTTATTATATTACATCATCTGGGATATCTAGTGGTAATGTGAAACCCTAATACATGCAATATATAATACCAATAAGTACTGCAATATATGTGTAAGATGTGAGGGTAGGGTTCATGCCACTTGTAGGTCCCAGAGACAGGTACACAGGTGAAGCTCAACTAGTTTCGGGCATCAAGATTTTGCGCTTCATCTGGAGCTGATAATGATGGTCTGTTGGAAATAAATATATATATACATGTCAAAGGTACAGTACAGAAACATATATCTGAATAAAAAATAAAGATGATAATAAAAATAAGTTGGGGGATAGGGCGGTCCCCCACCTTGTGACACAGAATGCTCCCACATGGGGTGTCACCCGGTGGCAGGGTCTTAGCCCCCCCCCCGGTCTACGACATAGAGTTGCCTGCTAAACACAACAGTGGGCTGCTTTACTCTCACTCCCACTGCCTCATACCGACAAACGACCCGCAATTACTAGCAGATTGGGTCAAGACATCTCATCTGTTCCCATTCAATGGGCTCAATTGTAACTGCTGATTTATATGAAGAGATTGACACGTACGTTCTACTTATATTCTTGTGAAATGTATATTTTACTGACTTGTATGACCTGTATACCTTGCTTGTTAAAACAATAAAAAATTTTCAATGAAAAAAAAAAATAGAATAAAAATAAGTTGGGTCCAAAAAATTGCATATTGAATACCAAAAGACAAAAAGTCTATGGAAGTAACCATTGTGAAGCTAGGGATTCGGCTTACCTAAAGTTGGTACAGGTAAGCATGTGTTCTCCCATACATGCTGCTGCCATAAAGTCTCAATAGAGACTGGCCACCTTATTAAGGAACACGGCCCCAATCAGTGGGGTCTGTGCCAATGTCACCGATCCGGCGTATTGCCGCCTCCACACATGCGCATGCCGAACCCCGCACCTGTGCAGTACAAAGCCACATCGCAAATTGTGATGCAGACAAGCACCAGCACAAGGGGAAGAGTGGCTGCATGGAGAAGGCAGGGAGGGTCTCCAGAGGGTTCCCTCTAGTGGACACCTCCCGTGCCGCAGCACCAATACCCCAACTAGGACCATGGGGACCAGTCAGGGCAGGTACTTGTGGCGCTTTGATCCGCATACCTGCCCAAGAAACGCTCGCTCCCGGGATCCAGAAGTGTGAGGAAGGAATGCCCCAAAACGAGGGTAGCCACTGATGGGTGAGCCTGGCCCTGGGAACATTATGTGCTGCTGGATATGACACTCATATCAAATTTTTACATATGATGCATGGAAAAATTACATATAATATAATTGCTGAATTGACTTATAAAACAACTGAACATAAATTTTCTATCTAGGGAAGCCGAGCAGAGAAAGTGTATAATCCAGAGGCATATGGGTGTCGTAGAGGCCGGTTAGGACACATGGCAGAAGTTCTCAAAAATACCCAAAGAACAACGCACAACAAAAGGAACCCACCAATTGCAGACAGACATACAGACTTATTAAAAATTACCTTACCATAATGTGAAGCAGAGCAGTAAATATGTGCATGCGAGCATGCACATAGGGGCTAATGTGTTAGCACAGTAGAGTGGTAATGTCTGGAGGTAGATACATACATGCATACATCATGCCCTTATAAATTGCATTCACAAGAAAGGCTTGTAAGTAAGAACCTCATTGAGGCCTGGGGCTTTAGTGGCCTCAAGGTGCTCGATCCATATTGTTTCTCTTTGAAGAATAATTTTATCCCAGGGGCCTCCCCTTGGGTTTACAGGGACCGTTTCCAATACCAGAAATTTGACCACCTGTGTGTCAAACCTGTGGTATAGGTCTAAATGGCGACTAACTGGTGTAATCATTTTGCCATTTCCTGAATAGTATGTGGTCTCCTATGCGCTGATGTAACTGTCGTATTGTTTTACCGACATAGAATGCTCCACACTTGCAGAGCATCAAGTAAACAAGCCCCTATGTGTTACAATTGGCCGCGAATCTGGGGCGAAAGATCTCGCTGTTGGGCAATCTGAAGCGATTGCCTTCCAGAACCCAAGGGCACATGTCACAGGCACCACATTGGGTAACCCCCCTAGAGGGAGTTCCAATGGTACGCCTGGGATTGCATGGGGTGTGCACTACAAGCCTGCAGGATGGTATTGCCTGCCGCCTCCTTGCGGTAGAGACCCGTGGCTAAACAGCAGTTATTATCTATGAAAATAGATAAATCCAAAAACGTAATGGTTTAGGTATGGAAATTTAGAGTGAATCTGAGATTATATGTATTGACATTAAGACGGTCAATAAACATGACCAGGTCCTCGGCTGCACCGGTCCAGACGACAAAAATGTCATCTATGAACCGGTACCAGCAGAGGACCTGGTCAGTGAAGGGCCCAAGATTCTCATCCGCAAAAATGTCCTGTTCCCACCCCCCCAGGTACAGATTAGCATATGAGGATGCGCAATGAGTCCCCTTTGCAACCCCCTGTACCTGGAGGTAGTGGGTGTCCAAGAAACAGAACCAATTATGCGTAAGGATGAATTTTAACAACTGTATAGCAAAATCGCCATACTTCCACAAGTTATGGTCCACCTCTCTCAGGAACGTCTGCGCCACCTCGACTTCCCTCTCGTGAGGGATGCTGGAGTATAAGGCCACCACATCCAAAGTCACGAGAAGGGAACCCGGCGGCACAGACATCCCCTCAATGTGAGTGAGGAGGTCCATCATCCTACCCAACGCCATCTGTGGCAAGGTCCACATAACCACTGATACGTGGACCAGTAAGCACAGGCAGGGACACTATATATTGCTAACTGCACACTGGACAAATGTAGTGGCGGGTGGGCCTGAGCCGGCTAGCCATTTGGCGCATGTCCTTCCACCACCGAGGATTGCAGGGCATTTCTCTTTGCCTCCTGTTGCCTCCTCCTCCTACTCCGCTTCCTCCTCTTCTACCTCCTCCTCATCCGCTCAGCGTAACACCTTCACCACCAACTTCAGCACATCCAGGGGGAAACGACAGCAGGCTGTTTTAAAACTGATATGTTTGGGGGATAAACCCCACACTGTGCAGGAGCTGTGGAAGGGCATTGAACATCAGACCGATGAGTGGTTGTTGCCACTGAGCCTCAAGCCCGGCCTGGTGGTGTGCGATAATGGGCGAAATCTCGTAGCAGCTCTGGGCCTAGCCGGCGTGACGCACATCCCTTGCCTTGCGCATGTGCTGAATTTGGTGGTGCAGACATTTCTAAAAAACTACCCGGATATGTCAGAGCTGCTGCAGAAAGTGCGGGCCGTCTGTGCGCACTTTCGGTGTTCTCACCCTGCTGCTGCCCGCCTGTCTGCGCTGCAGCGGAACTTCGGCCTTCCCGCTCACCGCCTCCTATGCGACGTGCCCACAAGGTGGAACTCCACCTTGCACATGCTGGAGAGACTGTGCGAGCAGCAGCAGGCAATAGTGGAGCTTCATCTGCAGCACGCACGGCTCAGACGCTCTGCGGAACAACACCACTTCACCACCAACGAGTGGGCCTCCATGTGAGACCTGTGTACCATATTGCGGTGTTTCGAGTACTCCACCAACATGGCCAGTGCCGATGACACTGTTCTCAGCGTTACTATCCCACTTCTATGTCTCCTTGAAAAAACACTTCGGGTGATGATGGAAGAGGATGTGGCACAGGAGGAGGAGAAAGAGGGGTCATTTCCACGGTTATCAGGCCAGTCATTCACAAGTGGCTCGGAGGGTGGGTTCCTGCACCAGCATAGGCCAGGTAAAAAAATTTTCAAGCCAGGGCACAGTTCTTGAGGATGAGGAGGACGAGGATGATGATGAGGTGGAGGAGGAACTGTATTCATAGTAGGATGGCACCCAACGCAGCTCGCGGGCATCACTGGAGCATGGGTGGGGGAATACGAAGGACACAGATGATACACCTCCCACAGAGGACAGCTTGTCTTTGCCTCTGGGCAGCCTGGCACACATGAGCGACTACATGCTGCAGTGCCTGCGCAATGACAGGCGAGTTGCCCACATTGTAACTTGTGCTCATTAATTGGTGGCCACCCTGCTGGATCCCACGCTGGTAGACGCCCTGCTGAGGGCATTCCCAAATGACACCGGGGGCTCAGTGGAAGCACAAGGTGAAGGCAGAGGAGGAGGAAGAGGTCACCAATGCAGCTGTGGCACTGCCAACACCTCAGAAGGAAGGGTTAGCATGGCCTAAATGTGGAAAAGCTTTGTCAGCAGCACGCCACAACAAACAGCACCACCAGCTGATAGGCAACATCTTAGCAGGAGACAGCATTTCAGCAACATGATGGAACAGTATGTGTGCACACTCCTACACGTACTGACTGATGGGTCTACCTCATTCAACTTCTGGGTCTCCAAATTGGGCTCATGGCCTGAGCTTGCCCTTTATGCCTTGGAGGTGCTGGCCTGCCCTGTAGCCAGTGTATTGTCTGAACGTGTGTTTAGCATGGCAGGGGGCGTTATCACAGACAAGCGCAGCCTCCTGTCCACAGCCAACTTGGACAAGCTAACCTTTATTAAAATGAACCAGGCATGGATCCCACAAGACTTGTCTGTACCTTGTGCAGAATAGACATTTATACCCGCCTCACACAGCCATTGGTACACTTAAGTGAATCCTTTTTTTTTTTAATATGTCTCAATAATTTGGGGGCTACCCCAATTAGAAGAAAAAACAAACAAAAAACAGTGTTGGCTACCTCCTCCCCCTCCTCCACCGCCACTTCCACCACCTACACCGCCACGGTCACCGCCTCCTCAACCTCCTACTCCAAATCCACCTCCTCCATTTTTTCTATGTGATTTTAAGTTATTTCCCTATGCACATTTGTTTGCAGGGCACTTGTCCTACTCTTACCCCCATTTTGCTTCCTTTTGCAGCCCTCTAGCCCTTTCCAGGACTTTTTTAGAGCCATTTTTGTGCCCAAAAGCCCTGGTCACCATTGACTTCAATGGGGTTCGGGGTCAAGTTCGGGCCCGAACTCAAACTTTTTCGCGAAGTTCGGCCAAACCCGAACATCCAGGTGTCCGCTCAACTCTAGTCATAGTCTTTTTTGGTAAGGAGACATTTAGAAGTTTTGTTTTGTTTTAGTTAACCTTAAAATTACTGGCTTCTCCAAATCTTTGGAACTCCTTACATATGGCAGGGAGAGAAGTATGTGGTTGTGTTACAATTAAAAGTAGATCATCTGCGAATAGGGCCATCTTTGCATGGAGGGGACCCACAGGAATGCCTGTGATATTTGAGTTCTGACGTAAAGCAATTGCCAAATGTTCCATTGTAAAAACATATAGAAGAGGTGATAAGGGGCCCCCCTGATGTGTTCCATTAAAAATATGGAACACAGGGGACAGGGAACCATTTACCTTAATTCTAGCTGAAGGTGATAAGTAAAGAGACATTATCCATGTAAGTATATGGGGCCTAGTCCGATCTGTTGGAGAGAGAGTAGAAGAAACTCCATATTTACAAATGCCTTTTCAGCGTCAAAGACTAAAATTCAGAAAGGAATATCACGTGTGCGGGCAAAATCCGTTAGCAGGAAAGCTTTAATTGTGTTATCTCTAGCCTCTCATCCACTGACAGAGCCCATTTGATCAAGATGTAATAATTGAGGTAATAATGGTTGTGTTCTGCAAGCCAGAACCTTGGCAAATATTTTAGGTCAATTCCTATTAACGATATTGGTCTATAATTTGCACAAAGGGAGGTGTCTTTTTCAGGTTTCAGGATAAATGAAATATGTGCTTACAGGGTTTGTGTAGGAAGGATGGAACCTTTTGCTATAGAGTTAAATACCCTAGTCAAGAATGGAGTAAGGATTGATTTTGAAGTTTATATAATTTAGGCGTAAAAATTCATCAGGGGCTGGGTTTTTACCTGCTGGTGTGTTAGCAATGGCCCTAGCGACCTCTTCCTCAGCGAATACATTTTTCAAATTCACAAATGTATCTGTATCTAGAATTATTAGTGGGGTATTTGCTATATAGTGTGTCTGGATGGTTTTTCTAGCTGTGATGGAGTTTATAGGTTGTTGAGGGGATACATTGTAGAGAGATTGATAGAAGTAATGGAACATCTTCATAATTGATGATGGAGAAGTTATCATCTCTCCGTTTGATTCCTGTACCTCCTGTAGAGGTATGAAGGTGGAGGTCTGTTGTGGATGTAAAGAGCGAGCCAATGACTTACCACATTTATCGCTAAATTTATATTGATGTAATGCAAGTTTATCGCCAAACGTATGGGGCCAGAGGAATCTTAAATGTAAAAAAAAAGTTGAATGGTCCGACCAAACCCTAATATCGATGGCACTGGTTGGCGACCAGTTTAAACAATTATGAGCAACAAAAAAGTAGTCGACATGGCTATACGAATGGGGGGCCGGGGAAAAGTACCTGTATTTTCTAGATTTAGGGTGCAATATCCTCCAGACATTGATAAAATGAATATTGTAAAAGGTACGCTTTCGCTCTTTTAGTTTAGAGAATGTCACTGATGATTTAGATGTAGATGTATCCAACAATGGATCCATAGGGATGTTAAAGTCACCGCCCGTGATAAGTCTCCCCTCCATGAAGCCTGACAGTACTAATAGCAGTTTTGATTTGGTTAACATCCTCTGGATATGACACTGAGCACATGCACTCAACCTCTTCGGTCGACCATGGCGAGACCTGTTCTGAGTGGAGCCTGTCCTGTTAAATCACCATATGGTCTTGGCCACCGTGCTACAGCTCAGTTTCAGGGTCTTAGCAATCTTACTATAGCCTAGGCCATCTTTATGTAGAGCAACACTTTTTTTTATTTTTTACTTTTTTTCAGATCCTGAGAGAGTTCTTTACCATGAGGTGCCATGTTGAACTTCCAGGGTCAAGTATGAGAGAGTGAGAGTGATAACTCCAAATTTAACACACCTTCTCCTCATTCACAACTGAGACCTTGTAACACTAATGAGTCACATGACACTGGAAGGGAAAATAGCTAATTGTGCTCAATTTGGACATTTTCACTTAGGGGTGTGCTCACTTTTGTTGCTAGTGGTTTAGACATTAATGGCTGTGTGTTGAGTTATTTTGAGGGGACAGTAAATTTACACTGTTATACAAGCTGTACACTCACTACTTTACATTGTAGCAAAGTGTCATTTTTCACATGAAAAGACAGAAAAAAATATTTACAAAAATGTGAGGGGTGTACTCTTTTGAGATACTGTACTTTGATGTCTGCGTCTAGAAAGGAGATTGGTCTAAAATTAGCTGGTGTAGTGGGAACTTTCCTTGGTTTAGGTAGGGTTACTATGTGTGCTGTTAGCATCTCCTTTGGGAAAGATGATGATTCTGCAGCTTTTGTAAATACTGATCGCATGTATAGTGACAATATGCTTCTAAATGTTTTGAAAAATGAATTAGAAAAAAACGAGATGGGATTTTTTATGTTCTGTAAGAATTGCAGATTTTTTTCTGTGGTTGGCTGTGATGTTGAGGTGTCATTATTTAGGTTGTATCGCTATGTCTTGTGGATTCATGATTTTGTGGTTTGAAGTAGGATGTGTCAGGTGTGTTATTCTGGATTTGGTGCATGCTGCCTTAATTCTAGTGGCCAAATATTCACCTGCTCTGTTGGCATTGGTGTAGTAGTTTAGTTGTAGGTGTCTAAGGTCTTTGTCATATTGTTGGGAGAGACGTTCTCTTAGATTTTCTCTGAGTTTGGAAAGTGTATTGGATAGTGGAGCTGTAGGTGACTCTTTGTTTTGAGTTTCTGCAGTGTGAATTTCAGATAGTGAGGCATTAAGTTTGGCTGCGTAATGTTTTTTCTCTTTGGCCCCTAGTTGTAAAAATATGCTCCTCATAAATGCCTTATGAGCATTCCATAGAGTATTTGGGTCAATTGCAGATTATCATTGTTTAGGAAGAAATCCTGGAGATGCTGAGAGAGTGTTGTGTGGGTTTGGGGTTCTTGTAGTAATTTAACATTGCAGCTTCAGATTGGGGAGGAAGAGGAAACACTCTGTTCTATAATAGACAGAGATATTACAGCATGGTCTGGCCCCTAATGTTGTGAATTTAAGGGCTTGTTATTTGTTGTAGAAGCCACTTGTCCATCAAAAACATGTCTATACAGGAATATGAGATGTGTCTATTCGAGAAAAAAGTGTAGTTCTTTTCAATGGCATGGAGGCACCTCCATATATCGAATAAATCCTCTGTGTGGAGTAAAGTATGCAGGGATGTCGTGCCCTTGGGTTTGCTCTTAGTGGTGTCCATTTTTGGGTCTGAAATCAGATGAAAGTCTCTGCAGATCAGGAGTTTTCCATATTTCATAGTATTGACTTTTTAAATTTTTTTTATAAATCAGATTTGGTAATAGTTTGGGGCATAGAGTGTTACCAACGTATATGGTTGGGAGTTGATGTCCCCGGTTACAATGAGGTATTTGCCCCATCCATCTAGAAACGTCTCCTTGGGTTGAAATGAAAGGGAGTTTTATAGATCTAGCAACACCCTCCTTTCTTTTGCTTAGGTGTACAAGCCAAGAATACATGGGGGTAGTCTCTATGTGAACATTGTAAGACTTTTTTTAGTTGTAAGTGGGTTTCCTGCACACAGAGGATGTCCACCCTCTGTCTGCAGGCCTCTTTCCGCTGTGAAAATCTTTTTACAGGGTGGATTAGGCCACTGGCATTAATTGAAAAGTATGTAATAGTCATTTTAGGTGAGATGCAGGTTGCTGTATGGTTGAGTGGTGTAGGTACTCACTGCATCCACAGGGTCTGTTCTTGTTTGATCCTGTGGAGTGTGAAGAAGTTACTCAAAGGTTGTTTCCTTCATTGGATGGATGGAAAGTGCTTTGGATTGGAGCATAAGAAATGGATCTTATAACTGATCCTCGTGCAGATGTAACTGCTGTTGATAATTGGAGGGGAAAAAGGAGAAAAAGTACTGTTGACTCCTATAACCCGGAGATCATCTTAGGTAACTTTGCTATTTGTTTAGGGGCTTCAACTGGTGTGTTTCTTATTAGAATGTTTGTACGACACCACTTGCCATTCCTTTTGTATTGTTTGTGATCTTGTTGGAGGCGTTGGGTATGAGGTCTGATCAGGAAGTATTCCGCATTGCTGTAGGGCCGTGAGCCCTTCCTCCAGCGTTGTGATTGATGTAGTGGTTCCATTATGAGTGATGGGAGAGTGTTGCAGGGTATTTCCATTTGTGTAGGACCTTATGGTTTCTTAAGGCCTTTGTAATGGTTGCCAAATTATAGCGGCATTGTAATGTATGCCTGAATAAGTCAGGGAGTAGTCGTATAGTGGCATATTGTGGAGGGATGGTAGCAGGTCTGCATAATGCTTGCAGGATTTGTTCCTTCCTGTGGTAGTGGTGGACCCTTAGTAGTACATCCCTTGGTGTTTCCTCAGGGAAAAAGGATGGTTTAGGGACCCTATGAATTCTGTCCACTATGAGGTTTTGTGCTGTCAGCACTGGTACAAAGGTGGAGAATAGGGTGTGGGCATACTATAGGAGTTGGTTAGGTGGGACAAATTCTGGAATGTCCCATAGTTTAAGGTTGTTCCTTGTGGACTTTCTTCCTCTAAATCTGCGGCCTTATCTTTTAGCAATGTTATTTCTTCCCTCTGTGCTGTATGGGCATCTACCAGCACACTATATGAGGATGTATATTCTACCATCTTGTTTTCAACATGTTCTACCCTGTGTCCAATAGCTTGGACCACTCTATGACATTTATTGATCCCTTTAATGATATCTGTTTGTAGTGAGGACCGTAGTGATAATAACATTTCTTTTAGCATTGTGTCAGAGATCTGATGTTGGGAATTCTGCTATGGGGTCACTGGCATGTGTGTCCTGTGCAGGGTCATTGCCCGCTTACCTCCATGCTTGGATCAGCCTGTGGCCTAGCTGGGGAGTCCCTCCACGGCTTGGACTTTGCTGGGCTTTTCTTAGAAGGGCAGGATGCCTCAGAGGAGGACTCACTTTGTAGCTTAGCTACGAAGGATGAGATGGAAGACATTCCTTGGCTGTTATTGTTTGCCGTGGCCTTGTGCTCTGGCCATTGTTACCGGGCACCGTCACCATTTAGTTGTAGCACGGGGCTGCAGTGAAGAAGTTCAACATGTTCTGCAGCTGCAACGGGTTCCTTTGGCGCCTCGTCATCCCCAGGCTGCACAGCAGGCTGATGGTGGTGTCTGCAGCCGTGGCTGTAGCTGGTGGGCTCGGATGGACGTGGATTATTTCCGGTGGTCGAGCGGAGCTCCTGTTCTAAGAGTCCATCTTGGAGCTCTGTCATCATGCCCCCCTATATACAGTGTTTATAAATGGGAAAAAAACACACAAAATGCAAAATGCATTAAAAAGCGCAACACTTGCATTTCTGGTGCAATTCTATTGAAGTCTATTACACACAAAACGCAATCTGCTGCTGGAGAATAAGTCCCCGACCCTCTCCAAAAATGCACCAGCTGAAAAAACGCATAGATGTGAACGTGTACCATAGGAAACCATGTTAAATGGACTGTATTGTGTTTCTGAAAAACGGAAAATGCACAAAAAAGCGCATACATGTGAATGTAGGGTTAGTGCTGTGGGTGGACAAGAGATTCCATGTGTCCCCCTACACAGCTGAGAGGGTGACATCTGTTAGGCTCTATTTACACCTGGGTGTTCCAGAATCATGGGCAGAATTGGGGCATTCTGCACGCAATTCCAGAATCGTAGCAAATTGCAGGATGCATTTGCGATGCCATTGCCTCTTAATGGCACCCCAATCCCGGTGCGATTTTGCGGATATTGTCCTGCAATAAATTGTGACAAAATCGCAACAGGCAAAGCTTGTCAAAAAGGAGCAGGAACCTCTTTTGGGCAACAGCATTGCAGGTTGCGATTTGCCAAAATTTTAGCATGATTTATTGCGAGACAATCGTGGCAAAATCGCACCGCGATTGGGGTGACATTAAGAAGTAATGGCATTCCAAAGATGTCCTGCCCAGGTGTGAATGGACCCATAAAATAAAGCCGTCCTGAATGAGCGACATTGGTAGTTGTTAACTCTTTCCCCAGCCTGGGCCAGCAATCTACCTTAACTAACATTCTGTAGGCAGCCTACCTTTTATTTTCTCTATGAGGATAGGGAGTGCGGATAATGGGAGGGGATTTAGGTTCAACACTAAAACATCCCCTGAAACCAAAACTCTCTGAACTCTTTTTGGTGCCACTTGAAAAAATAAAGGATAAGTTCACTTTTTTCCCCTAAATTCCAGCTCCCCTATGTACCAATATACCATTAATGTACTTCTTTTGCAGAAATAAAAAAAGCTTTCTATTTATCTTACACAATATACACTGCTCAAAAAAATTAAAGGAACATTTTGAAAACACATCAGATCTCAATGGGGAAAATATCATGCTGGATATCTATACTGATTTGGACGGGGTAATGTGTTCAGAACGAAAGGATGCCACGTGCTTGATTAACCACTTCACCTCCGGAAGAATTTCCCAGTTTAGGACCAGAGCACTTTTTGCGATTCGGCGCTGCGTCGCTTTAACTGACAATTGCGCGGTCATGCGACGTTGTACCCAAACAAGATTTGTGTCCTTTTTTTCCCACAAACAGAGCTTTCTTTTGGTGGTATTTGATCACCGCTGCGTTATTTCTGATAACCGCTATAAACAAAAGAAGAGCGACCATTATGCAAAAAAGCCCAAATTTCTTACTTTTTGCTAAAATTCAAATCCAAAAAAAAATATATAAAAAAAAAACATTTTTTTCATCGGTTTTGGCCAATTTATATTCTTCCTCATATTTGTGATTAAAAAAATTGCAATCGGCGTTTATTGATTGGTTTGCGCAAACATGGCCGTGCTTACTGATGGTGAGAATTTATTTCTGGGGTTTTTATTTATTTATTTATTTTTTACTAGTAATGGCGGCGATCTGCGATTTTTAGCGGTACTGCGATATTGCAGCGGACATGTCGGACATTTTTGACACTTTTTGGGACCAATGACATTTATTCAGCGATCAGAAATTTAAATGTCCACTGATTACTGTATAAATGTCATTAGCAGGGAAGGGGTTAACCTGCAGGGGGAGATCTAGGGGATAACTGTGTTCCCTGGGCGTTTTCTAACTGTGAGGGGGTTGGGCTACCATAGGCATGAGAGATCTAACTGATCCCAGTGACAGGGATCAGTAGATCTCCCATGCCCGCACTGTCAGAATGGGGAACTGCCGTGTTTACATCGGCGGTTCCCCGTTCTTTGCCTGTGGCCGCTCATCGCGGCTTGCCGGCGGACATAGGGTCCGCCCAAGCTGCGGGCACACTCCTCAGGAGTGTGGCGGGCGTGTGCCCCCTAGCGGCCATTCACAGATCGCCGTCTTTTTACGGTGATTCGCGGCCAGCGTCCACATTGCCGCAGTAAATATGCGGTAAGCGGTGTGGAACTGGTTAAATGTATGTGTTCCACGCAGACGGATAACAAATTTACTCTTAGAGCTGCAGCCCCCACCGTAACTTCACCTAGGTGTAGTTAAAAATGGACTGTTTTATGGTGGATATGGCGCCACTCTATTCAGGACGTTGCTATTAATTTTGATGTGCCTTCTTATAGCCAAGATGTAAATAACTATGGCCAGCTATATCCACTTAAATGCATCAAGGAATAGATGGATGTGGGCAGGAAAAAGACTGAATTCTCTATCTATAAATGTTAGTGGATAAATATTGAGGTAAATTCCCATTACGTTTTTTATATTAAATAAGTAAAAGTGCATGCGCAGATTTCATAAGGTGCTAATGTGTCCCATATGGGTTGACTCAAAATTCTCCCAAAATTGTATTAATGCCCAATAAATGTAAATTCATCAATATCAAAATATAAAAACTTTTTAACCACTTCAGCCCCGGAAGGATTTCGCGCTTTAGGACCAGAGCACTTTTTGCGATTCGGCACTGCGTCATTTTAACTGACAATTGCGCGGTCGTGCGACGTTGTACCCAAACGAAATTTGCGTCCTTTTTTTCTCCACAAATAGAGCTTACTTTTGGTGGTATTTGATCACCGCTGTGTCATTTCGGATCGCCGCTATAAACAAAAGAAGAGCGACAATTTTGCAAAAAAAAAAAAAAAACAAATTTCTTACTTTTTGCTAAAATACAAATCCAAAAAAAATATATAAAAAACATTTTTTTTCAACGGTTTTGGCCGATTTATATTCTTCCTCATATTTGTGATAAAAAAATCGCAATCAGCATTTATTGATTGGTTTGCGCAAAAGTTGCCGCATTTAAGGATGATGAGAATTCATTTCTGGGTTGTTTTTTTTTTTACTAGTAATGGCGGTGATCTGCGATTTTTAGCGGTACTGCTATATTGCGGCGGACATGTTGGACCATTTTGACACTTTTTTGGGACCATTGGCATTTATACAGCGATCGGTGCTATAAAAATGCACTGATTACTGTGTAAATGCCACTGGCAGTGAAGGGGTTAACCTGGGGGGGCGCTCTAAGGGTTAACTGTGTTCCCTGTGTGTGTTCTAACTGTGTCAGTGTTTGACTGGCAGGGGAAGGGGCATGATCACGGCTTCCCTATAGAGGAAGGCTGTGATCACAGCCCTTCCTCCTCTCACAGAACAGTGATCCGTGCTTACTTACACGGACCTCGGTTCTTTCACTGCGGGGGGGCATCGCGGGTAACCGGCGGAGATCGAGTCCGCCACACCCGCTCCCTGCCCCCCCGAACACAATGAGTGCGCGAGCACGCCTCCGGCGGCGCGCGCTCACAGTGCACGATCTCGCAGCTATCAGTTTGCGATATCGAGCCACCTTGTCGTCGTCAACCTGCGGTTGGCGGTCGGCAAGTGGTTAAATAAACTTTTAAATTCAAAATATATATAAAAATTAATAAATACAAATGAATAGTTATACACAAATCGTGGTCATGTATAACCAGGTGACACAAAATATCCTTATTGTTACAAATACATAAAGTGCTGAAAAAATAAATACATAAATAAATAAATGAATGTATTTATATATTGTGATCCACCAGTGGTGTGAACCGTGCTCAGCAATTCAAATAAAGTCCAAATAAAATGTGAAAAAAAACACCTCTTGAATAGTAGTGCATGAGTGCTCGCTTCACTTCAATCATGTGTGTCAGGTGAGTCTGCTCCGTGCTCCCCAATTATTAGAAAACTCACCAGACAACAATCCCCACCAGGGGGTGCCAGCATGAATATCTCAAATATTCCTATGTTTCCTTCACAATCCAGGCATCTCTCCCAAAAACGTACATGAAAAAAAGGAGCCGCTATCTTGTGTAGTATATTAGAATACTTTAATATAGTAAACAATTAAAATCCACTCACATTTATGAATATATTAACGAGCGTGTGTTATTACAATGGTTCCCCAGCTTCCTGGGTCAGTCCGCTGTGTTGTCTGCTTTCCACTGCTGATTACCGGAAGTGACGTAAGACGTATGGCGCCGCCCTATGCGTTTCGTCATTGCACGTCTACTGAAGAGGTGCATTTCGTCAATGGATGTCTACTGACCTCTCCAGTAGACGTCCAATGACGAAACGCGCAGCGGGCGCCATACGTCTTACGTCACTTCCGGTAATTAGCAGTGGAACGCAGACAACACATCTTGGCTATAAGAAGGCACATCAAAATGAATAACAACGTCCTGAATAGAGTGGTGCCATATCCACCATAAAACAGTCCATGCCACGTGCTTGTATGCATGCCTGACAATGTCGGGGCAAACTCCTAATAAGACGACGGATGGTGTCCTGGGGTATTTCCTCCCAGATCTGGACCAGGGTATCACTGAGCTCCTGAACAGACTGAGGTGCAACCTAACTGTGTCGGATGGACCAAAACATAATGTCCCAGAGGTGTTCTATTAGATTTAAGTCAGGCGAGCATGGGGGCCATTAAATGGTATGAATTCCTTAATCCTCCAGGAACTGGCTGCATACACTCACTACATTACGTCGGGCATTGTCGTGCACAGGAGGATACTAGCTCATTATGCCTTTGCCTTGCAGGTGTTTTTTTTATGTATTTTTTTACACGGGGATATAACTGCTTTAAACCCATTCCTATTTGTAACACAGTTTGTATAGCCTCATGAGAAATTATGGAGATTTACATTCTAATAATGATAATAATATATGATTTCAGGTTCCAGTATCTCGGTGCTCAGAACGCTGTTTACCTGGCAGCAGAAAAAAGTTTGGGTCTTCCATTTATAAATGCTGCTATGAGTGTGTCGCGTGTCCAGAAGGAGAGATCTCCAACATTTCAGGTAGAGTTTGTACACATTTCCACACGTTTTATCACTTTAAAGGTTCCTGCAAGTAGAGAAAGATACCTGTTGATCCTGCCAGAAATGTATTTATCTCCTAAGTCCTGTTGTTCGCTGACTGCACACAGGACTTTATGGACTGAAATTAGATCAAATGGTATCAGCCCTGCCCAGTTATATTTTGTTACTGCTACTTATTTATTACAGGTACTTATATAGCGTCATCAGTGTACACAGTGCTTTACATATACACTACATTACCAAAAGTATTGGGACACCTGCCTTTACACACACATGAACTTAAATGGCACCCCAGTCTTAGTCCTTAGGGTTCAATATTGAGTTGGCCCACCCTTTTCAGCTATAACAGCTTCATCTCTTCTGGGAAGGCTGTCCACAAGGTTTAGGAGTGTGTCTATGGGAATGTTTGACTATTCTTCCAGAACTGAGGTCAGGGTTGAGGTCAGGACCCAGCCAAGTTCCTCCACCCCAAACTCACTCATACATGTCCTTATTGACCTTGCTTTGTGCACTGGTGTGCAGTCATGTTGGAACGGGAAGGGACCATCCCCAAACTGTTCCAACAAAGTTGGGAGCATGAAATTGTCCAAGATGTTTTGGTATACTGACGCCTTAAGGGTTCCCTTCACTGGAACTAAGGGGCCAGGTCCAACCCCTGAAAAACAACCCCACACCATAATCCCCCCTCCACCAAATGATTTGGACCAGTGCACAAAGCAAGGTCAATAAAGATATGGATGAGTGAGTTTTGGCTGGAGGAACTTGACTGGCCTGCACAGAGTCCTGATCTCAACCCAATAGAACACCTTTGGGATGAATTAGAGCAGAGACTGCAAGCCAGGACTTCTCATCTACATCAGCGCCTGACCTCACAATTCCACTTCTGGAAGAATGGTCAAACATTCCCATAGACACTCCTAAACTTTGTGGACAGCCTTCCCAGAAGAGTTGATGCTGTTATAGCTGCAAAGGGTGGGCCAACTCAATATTGAACCCTACGGACTAAGACTGGGATACCATTAAAGTTCATATGCGTGTAAAGGAAGTGTTCCAATACTTTTGGTAATATAGTGTATATTGTGCATTCACATCAGTTTGTGCCCTCAAGGAGCTTACAATCTAAGGTCCCCAACTCACATTCATACTGTGACAGCAGGCAGGTAAAATCACCTGGTTGCATCCAGGATGGCAGGTACAGTCCTGCTCACCATTATTGGCACCCCTTCATGTTTTGCATAACTGAGTGAATGTCTTCAGAAATAAATGGAAATGTACCAAATTTATATCA
>BLSH010025170.1:90962-108332 GCA_018402905.1 Glandirana rugosa
GATAAATAGTAGTGTGTAACTTTCACTGCTGTCGCTGTTAAGACGTTGACTCGTTTAAAGTCACAAAAACCAAACTAATGTAATAGCTTATTTAAAACAATAATAATATAATAATAAAAACTATTAATAAATATCAATAAATAATATAATATTAAAAAAGTATGTATAATATTAACTACTAAAGCAATAAAGTTTGAAACAGTATGGGCCCTACAGATGTTCGGATGTTATATTTTACGGTTTAAAGATATGCTTTGTTACATGACGAAACTCTGCGTTTTTAGACTGTATTAGTATGGCGGTCCCTCCAATTAAGATATACCTGATAAAGTAAAAGAAATAAAAAATTGTGAAGCACTAGCCAACAAAGTGTGCTTATTAACTTACAGTAAATAAAGTGCAAAGTGCCAATAGATATAATAAACAACAATTCTACATAAATTGCAAATAAATCACAAAAGTGCACCGTGCCAATGTTCAAAATTCATACATAAAAAAAAATATATATATATACACACAACCATTGGTGTCAGAAGAAAACGTTTTTTAAATAATAGTCCATATAGAATTAACCTCCCTGGCGGTATGATTATGTCAGATTTTTGCGTCTCAAAGCAGTACATTGTTTCGTATAGAAATTTGGCATTTTATATTGTAGGCTTGTAGACATCCCGGGTATGACAAAGTTTGAAATAACGAAATCATCAATTATAATATGTATGAAAAAATTATAATATAATAAATAACTATAAATAATTATCAAAAATAATAATATAATAATAACAAAATTTATTCGATAATGTAATCAAACCAAAAACACTGAAATTTGCTCAGTTGCAGAATTGTCGCTGTCGTCACTTTCAATGTGTGATGATAAATTTCCCCACAAATCAGTATCACTCAATTCTGCAAATGTTTCTTATTTACTATCGCTGTTTTCTAGCTGTTCAAAAATGGTTTTGGAGTAAAGGGACTTTTTTTGAGGACATGGACATTCTCAAGTTAAAGAATGTTATATATAATATAAAAGTGCATGCAGGGCACTGGGCAAAGCACTAGGGACAAAGGGGATTGTGAAATAATTTGATACAGTAATGTAATCTCACAGATTACAGTGTACTGTATGTTTACTGTGAGTTTCACTTTTTGAATTTGCTGCCAGGCTCCGCCCCATGCGACGCGACTCTCGCAGGGAATGGAGCCCGGCATACAGAGGCATCAGGCAAAAGACACAGCCTGCGGACACAGCGGGGGTCCTTTTTAGTCCAGGGACCAAACGCTTGTCCATGTAGGGCCGGAGGAGAATCAGGGGTCCCGAACAGGGGTGTCATGGGGCCCTTAGGATGAGAAATGAGCCCTGAAGAATTTAGACAATGCCAGATTGTCAATGTTTGTCGGGTGAGGTCACATGGTAGTAAAGCGTGCTGTAGGAGGGTGGCAGGTGACCATGGTAGGGTTTGAAACTCTATTGAGCTCATGTGGCTCTCAATTTGGACCCATGACTCGGTGGGGAAATGATGAAACCAGTCAAGTATTCTCGTGAGTACTGCTGCTTTGTAGTATATGTATGCGTCCAGAGCTCCAGCTCCCGCTCTAATTTTTGGGAGAGAGAATGTTTCATAGCATAGTCTAGGTCGGGTCCCCCTCCAAAAGAAGGTACAGCCGACAGAGTCTCTTAAAGAAATCAGATGGCATGGAGATTGGGAGTGTTTGGAATAGGATAGGAATCAGGGGAGTACATCCATTTTTAAAGTATTTATCCTACCCAACAAAGATAGTGATTTTTTATTATAAAATGAGAGATCCACTTTGATTTTAAGGAGGAGATGGATGAGGTTTTTGGAAAATAGTTGGGTCGCGTCTGAGGGTAACGGATGGAGGTGGAGTCAGTCCTAAAGGGGAATGTATTTGATATTTGATGGAGGGTCTCTTTCACCAATGATACGTTTAGTACTTCAAATTTGGTATCATTTACTTTAAAGTTGCTCAACTCTCCAAATTGTTTAAATTCCTGAAGTATACATGATAAGGATTGGTTTGGTTGGGTCACAACCAACAGTAGATCATCGGCGCATAAGGCCAATTTAATGGTGATAGGCATTAGGGTTATTGCGTAGCTAAGTGTTCCATAACAAGGACATAGAGAAGGGGGATAAGGGGCAACCTTGTCATGTCCTATTGTGGATGGAAAATTTGGGAGAAAGCGAGCCATTCACTGGAATATTGGCGGATGGGGATGAGTAGAGACATAATTCGAGACTAGAGTTGAGCGAACCCGGACTGTAAAATTCGGGATTGTACCGGACTTTGGGGTGTCCATGCACCGAACCCGATCCCGGACATTAAAAAAAAAATTCCGGGATCGGGTTCGGTATTCGGGTATTTTTGCCGCCTTTTCTATAGCTGCTGGGCAGCCAATCAACAAGCTTTTCACTATTTTGCCCTTAGAAGCCATCACAGCCATGCCTACTAATGGCATGGCTGTGATTGGCCAGTGCATCATGTGACCCAGCCTCTATATGGGGCTGTAGTCACGTAGCGCCGCCTGTCAGATCGTCTCAGACTAGAGTAGGAAGAGCTTCATGCTGCTGCTGTGAGGGAAAGATTAGCGTTCACAACCATCTCAGACTGCATTAGGGAGACCTTCATTGCAGTCCTGTGAAGGACACATTAGCGAAACGTTCCTGTGGATGCTCTGAGGGACAGTTTATCATTCTAAATAAAACTACAACTGCATTAGGGCCAGGTGCCAGTTGGTGCTCAGAGGGACAGTTTATCGTTCTAAAAACAACTACAACTGCATTAGGTCCAGGTTCCTGTTTGTGCTCTGAGGGAGAGATTATCTTTCTAAAAACAACTACTACTGCATTAGTGCCAGGTTCCTGTTGGTGCTCTGAGGGACAGTTTATCGTTCGAAAAACAACTACTACTGCAATAGGGCCAGGTTCCTGTTGGTGCTTTGAGGGAGAGTTTATCATTCTAAAATCATCTCATACTGCAGTAGGGACAGGTTCCTGTTGGTGCTGTGAAAGACAGATTATCTTTCTAGAATCATCTCATACTGGTGTAGGGAGAGGTTCCTGCTGCTGGTGTGAGCGGTGCATTTCTTGCACAAAAATAAAAAGTGCATCTACAATTTTCTTTTGTTAAAAAAAAATATGAATAATAATTTATTATTCTTTTTTTTGTATTAATAAATAGTGCTACATAGTACATTTGTGTCCAGAATGAGGAGAGCGTCAAATAAGGGATGTGGTGGTGGTCGTGGTGCTGCTGGTGCTGCTGGTGTTGGTGGTGTTGCTGAAGCTCCTGTTGCAAGGAGAGGACGTGGTCGATCTGTGCCAGCTACACGCATAAGTGAAACACCTTCCTCAGGTAGCCGACAGAACCTTCAACGTTATATGGTAGGCCCGAATGCCGCTCAATGAATGGTGAGGCCAGAACAAGTACAGGCAATAGTAGATTGGGTGGCTGACAATGCCTCCAGTTCCTTCACATTGTCTCCCACCTGGTCCCTTGATGAAAGCTCAGAGTTGGCACCTGAACCCCATGACCATCTGTCTTTCACCTCAGCCCCTCGTAAGTCAGCCAAGCAGTCTGAGCCCCAAGTCATGCAGCAGTCTCTTATGCTTTTTGATGACTCTGCTGCTGTGCTTTCCGTGGGCCATCCAGATAGCCCTGCCCCAGAAGTGGAAGTCATAGAGTGCACTGATGCCCAACCACTTCTGGTTCCGGATGAGGACATGGAAACACCACGGCAGCACGTCTGTGATGATGATGACGAAACACAGGTGCCAACTGCTGCGGCTTTCCTCAGTGTGCAGACTGACAAGGAGGGCAGTGGTGAAGGGTGGGTGGAAGATGATGTGGAGGATGATGAGATCCTAGACCCCACATGGAATGAAGGTCATGCGAATGACGTGTGCAGTTTGGAGGAAGAGGTGGTGGTTGCACAGAGGCACCAGCACAGCAAAAGAGGAAGCAGGTTGCAAAAGCGGAGCGAGCGTCCCCTAGACAGTACGCCTGCTACTACCCACCGCACCCAGGGACCTAGCACACCAAAGGCAGCTCAAAGGCGTTCCCCGGCATGGCAGTTCTTCAGACAATGTGCTGACTACAAGACACAAGTGGTTTGCACACTGCAATGAGAGGCTGAAGCAAGGCCCAAATGCAAACCTGAGCACAACCTCCATGACCAGGCATCTAAACGCAAAGCACTTGCTGCAGCGGAATAAGTACCTCACAATCCAAGAAAGGTCTCGGCCTCCTCCTGCTTCCTCTTTTGCTGCTGCCTTGGCCTCTTCCTCCACAGTGCCAGTGTCACCTGCCACCCAGCAAACAGACGATGTGACAGCAACGTCACCATGTCCGCCACCGTCCCCAAGCATTTCCACACGGTCCCATGAAAGCTTACAGCTCTCCATCTCCCAAACACTGAAGAGAAAGAGGAAGTACCCCCCTATCCACCCACGATCCCTGGCCCTGAATGCCAGCATTTCAAAATTCCTGGCCTTTGAAATGCTGTCATTCCGTCTGGTGGACATGGACAGTTTTAAAAACCAAATGGCGGTGGCTGTCCCTCAGTATGTGGTTCCCAGCCGCCACTACTTTTCCAGGCGAACCTTCCCTGCACAAACAAGTTGGGGACAAGATCAAGTTTGCACTGCGCAACGCTATCCGTGGCAAGGTCCACATAACCACTGATACGTGGACCAGTAAGCATGGGCAGGGACACTATATCTCGCTTACTGCACACTGGGCAAATGTAGATGCGGGTGGGCCTGAGCCGGCTAGCCATTTGGCGCATGTCCTTCCACCACCGAGGATTGCAGGGCATTTCTTTTTGCCACCTGTTGCCTCCTCCTCCTACTGCGCTTCCTCCTCCTCTACCACCTCCTCATCCGCTCAGAGTAACACCTTCACCACCAACTTCAGCACATCCAGGGGGAAACGACAGCAGGCTGTTTTAAAACTGATATGTTTGGGGGATAAACCCCACACTGCGCAGGAGCTGTGGACAGGCATTGAACAACAGACCGATGAGTGGTTGTTGCCACTGAGCCTCAAGCCCGGCCTGGTGGTGTGCGACAATGGGCGAAATCTCCATGCGAGACCTGTGTAGCGTATTGCGGTGTTTTGAGTACTCCTCCAACATGGCCAGTGCCGATGACGCTGTTCTCAGCGTTACTATCCCACTTCTATGTCTCCTTGAAAAAACACTTCGGGGCATGATGGAAGAGGATGTGGCACATGAGGATGAGGAGGAGGAGGAGGAAGAGGGGTCATTTCCACGGTTATCAGGCCAGTCATTTGCAAGTGGCTCGGAGGGTGGGTTCCTCCACCAGCATAGGCCAGGTCCAAAATATTCAAGCCAGGGCACAGTTCTGGAGGACGAGGAAGATCATGAGGAGGAGGAACCGCAGCAGGGTGGCACCCAACGCAGCTCGTGGGCATAACTGGAGCGTGGCTGGGGGGATACGGAGGACACCGATGATATACCTCCCACAGAGGACAGCTTGTCTTTGCCTCTGGGGTAGCCTGGCACACATGGCCGACTACATGCTGCAGTGCCTGCGCAATGACAGCCGAGTTGCCCACATTGTAACATGTGCCGATTACTGGGTGGCCACTCTGCTGGATCCCCTTTACAAGGACAACGTGCCGTCCTTAATTCCCTCACTGGAGCGTGATCGGAAGATGGGCGACTACAAGCGCACGCTGGTAGACGCGCTGCTGAGGGCATTCCCAAATGACACCGGGGGCTCAGTGGAAGCACAAGGTGAAGGCAGAGGAGGAGGAAGAGGCCGCCAACGCAGCTGTGGCACCGCCAGCACCTCAGAAGACAGGGTTAGCATGGCCGAAATGTGGCAAAGCTTTGTCAGCAGCCCGCCTCAACAAACATCACCACCAGCCGATAGACAACATCTTAGAAGGAGGCAGCATTTCAGCAACATGGTGGAAGAGTATGTGTGCACACGCCTACACGTACTGACTGATGGGTCTGCCCCATTCAACTTCTGGGTCTCCAAATTGGCCACATGGCCTGAGCTTGCCATTTATGCCTTGGAGGTGCTGGCCTGCCCTGCAGCCAGTGTATTGTCTGAACGTGTGTTTAGCACAGCAGGGGGCGTCATCACAGACAAGCGCAGCCACCTGTCCACAGCTAACGTGGACAAGCTAACCTTAAAATGAACCAGGCATAGATCCCACAAGACTTGTCTGTACCTTGTGCATAATAGACATTTAGACCGGACTCACACAGCCATTCGTATACATGTTTTTTTGAATATGCCTCAATATTTTGGGGGCTACCCCAATTATAAACAAAAAAAACAGTGTTGGCTACCTCCTCCTACTCCTCCACCACCGCCACTTCCACCTACACTGCCACGGTCACGGCCTAGTCAACCTCTAGGCTCCTACTCCACATCCACCCCCCTCTTCCCATTTTTTTTTTATTTTAATTTATTTTCCCTATCCCCATTTTTTTGTAGGGCACTTGCCCTACTCTTAACCCCATTTTACTTCCTTTTGCAGCCCTCTAGCACTTGCCAGGACTTTGTTACAACCATTTTTGTGCCTAAAAGTTTGGGTCCCCATTGACTTCAATGGGGTTCGGGGTCCGGGATAAAGTTCGGGTCGAGTTTGGTACTCTCTTTTCCTATACACTTTGGAGATGATTTTAGAACAGTAATATGGCTCTTTGCGGCTGCAATACACTTTTCCTATACACTTTGGAGATGATTTTAGAACAATAATATGGCTCTTTGCGGCTGCAATACACTTTTCCTATACACTTTGGAGATGATTTTAAAACAATAATATGGCTCTTTGCGGCTGCAATAGACTTTTCCTATACATTTTGGAGATGATTTTAGAACAATAATATGGCTCTTTGCGGCTGCAATAGACTTTTCCTATACAAGTTGGAGATGATTTTAGAACAATAATTTTTCCCTTAAAGGAACAGCTGGAGCCTTTCCCTGTACAACTTGGAGATGATTTTAGAATCTAAAATCATCTCCTAGTTCTATAGGGAGAGGTTCCTACTGTTGCTTAAAGGGATAGATTATTGTTTCTTGCACAAAATTAAAAAGTGCATCTACAATGCTGGTTTAAAAAAAAACAAAAAAATTCCAAAAATAAAAAAAACTGTGTTGGCTACCTTTTCCTCCTCCTCCACCGCCACTTTCACCACCTCCTCAACCACCAACTCCACATCCACCTCCATTTTTGATTTTTTTATGTGATTTTAGGTTTAAAAATATTTTAAGTTATTTCCCTATCCCCATTTCTTTGTAGGGCACTTGTCCAACCCTTACCCCCACTTTCCTTCCTTTTGCAGACCTGTAGGAATTGCCAGGACTTTGTTACAGCCATTTTTGTGCCTAAAAGTTCGGGTCCCCATTGATTTCAATGGGGTCCGGGTCAAAGTTCGGGTCAAGTCCGGACCCGAACCTGGACTTTGTCCGTAATTCGGCTGAACCTGCCGAACCCGGACTTCCAGAGGTTCGACCAACTCTACTTATAACGTTCGCTAGCCCAGCACCCCCAGCTTTTTCTCTTTTATTGATCGTTGGTCACTGTAAGTTTTTCAGTAAATATAATTTTTATAATTTATTGCTACAATTTAATATAAAATTGGATTATTTGTGAGACTTTTGTCCGTTTCATGCAACAGTGACTGGCATGATCTAATTTGGCATTTTCTATATATATATTCATTCTCTTGATTAATTAATTAATTTTTACTGTCTGGTTGATCTATGAGCATGATTGTGCTATTGTTTGTTTACTGCAGCTTGGACTGTGTGCATCCTCTGCAGTCCCCATTTTTGCCAGGTCTCCTTCACTGCTGTGGGATTCCCTCGAGGTCTGTCCCCTTTGCAGGAATTGCCTTGGGTAAGTGCTCCAGCCCCTGGGGATTGCTCTGGTGGGTGGTTGGTAGGGTGGGTTTTTTGTATGCATGATGGTCCTATCTAGTGCTCTGATGTTCCACACTGCTTCAAAAATGAATTAAATATGCCTACATGTCAAATTGTTTAATATGTACTGATTTCTGTCAATCTTCCTTTTAAGAAAACATGATTGGTGTTACCAATATAGTCCCCTGAGGAAGCCTGAGATAGGCGAAACATGTCAGGATACCCTCTGACCCAATCATACATTTTCTATTTGGGTAATCCTTAACCCAATGAATGTGACCTTCAATGCGATTTTTAACTTTTTGTATATTTTTCTGACCCTTTTTGGGATTTTTTGTATTCCATGTAATTAATAAAATATTTGATTTTACTTATAGCCTTTTGTAAATTTGTCTTTTTGTACCGCATAATCCCATTCGGGAACACCCCTCCTTACAAATTGAACAGGTCTATTTAGGGATGAGGTGCGTTCCAATAGTAAAACTGTGTTTTTGGAGAAATTGTTAATGGGAGAATACTTTTAAAATACATTATTATTATTTGTAGTTTATGCACTGGACACTTTATGCATGCTTGATTTATTGGTGCACTTTATTATAATGTTTTTCTATCAATTTGGGATATGTATCCACATGTCCATAAAAGTAAGAAATTATGATGGTGAGGTCCCTCTAAAAAGACTTTTATTAAGGTCTCATTCTATTTTTATTATTAGTAATTTTAGCACTCCACTGATGTATACTACAAATCAATCTGATAGACTTACCAGAAGGGTACCACGAATTTCAACTCTCACCACCAGTTGCTTTAACCTCAACTTCTCCCAGAACCTCCCCTTGCAAATCCCCCTACCTAAAGGGGAAAAAACAAAAGCACTATGATGCCCACAACCTTGCTACTCCTCCTCAAAAATCCCCCCAAAGTGAGGGAAACTCGTTAATCCAGCCTGTTTTATATGAAACAGAGACTTAGTCCTTACAAAAACCTATTCTACAGCTTGTAAGAATAACCATTTGATAATACAGTATCTCACAAAAGTGAGTACACCCCTCACATTTTTGTAAATATTTTATTATATCTTTTCATGTGACAACACTGAAAAAATGACACTTTGCTACAATGTAAAGTAGTGAGTGTACAGCTTGTATAACAGTGTAAATTTGCTGTCCCCTCAAATTACTCAACACACAGCCATTAAAGTCTAAACCGCTGGCAACAAAAGTGAGTACACCCCTAAGTGAAAATGTTCAAAGTGGGCCCAATTAGCTATTTTCCCTCCCCGGTGACATGTGACTCGTTAGTGTTATAAGGTCTCAGGTGTGAATGGGTTGCAGGTGTATTACATTTGGTGTTATCGCTCTAACTCTCTCATACGGGTCACTGGAAATTCAACATGGCAAAGAACTCTCTGAGGATCTGAAAAACAGAATTGTTGCTCTGCATAAAGATGGCCTAGGTTATAAGAAGATTGCCAAGACCCTGAAACTGAGCTGTAGCACGGTGGTCAAGACCATACAGTGGTTTAACAGGACAGGTTCCACTCAGAACAGGCCTTGCCACGGTCGACCAAAGAAGTTGAGTGCAGTGCTCAGCGTCATATCCAGAGGTTGTCCTCGAGAAATAGACGTATGAGTGCTGCCAGCATTGCTGCAGAGGTTGAAGGGGTGGGGGGGTCAGCCTGTCAGTGCTCAGACCATGCACTGTGCACTGCATCAAATTGGTCTGCATGGCTGCCATCCCAGAAGGAAGCCTCTTCTAAAGATGATGCACAATAATGCCCACAGTTTGCTGAAGACAAGCAGATTAAGGACATGGATTACTGGAACGATGTCCTGTGGTCTAAGACAAAGATAAACTTATTTGGTACAGATAGTGTCAACGTGTGTGGCGACAACCAGGTGAGGAATGTGACGAACGCGGGTATCAGATCGCTGCCCTCCTCACCGATCGGCGACCCAGGACCCCCCTGATCCAATACCGCACTTGTCACGAACGTAACAATGCCACTCTCAGCTGCTTTCAACACAAAGATTTCCCAGTTTGCGGGATCACCATCTAAGTGTCAGCCGCCTGAGAGCGATTGTTACCGCGCTAATGCAAACAATTAACCCTTTCTGTGCCACCACTTCTGGATTTCCGGCCAGAAGACCCGTATGTTAGCAATACCAGTATTTCAGAACAGGCCTGTAACACACACTGTTATCTGCAGACAGGTATATTCAGATGCGTTATTCTAAAAACAGTAGCGCTCTTTGAAGGAACAGATTCGTAATAGTTGCATTAAGAGCTTTAGGGACAAAATTAACACATTTTAAAATAAGGTTTAATAATGAAAAGGTCAAGTTTTAGGTGCAGTAAAATATTTACATAAAAATAAAAGTACCAAGTGAGACAAATTTACAGTGAAAGAGAACAGATTGAAAAAATACCTTGCATTTGAAATGTCCTTGCCTAATCAATGTTTTGAAGATGATTTCCTGGTGCTCTGATGTTTGATGTTAAGGTGAGAACTCCCAATCTGACTGTGACAGTCTCTTTTCTCTGGACCACCAGGGGTGGGGTCAGACCTCTTCTGGCCATTCGTATAAGAGAGGGAGTTTCCTTAGACAATGTCCAGGGCGGACCGTGGAGATACATGCTGCATAATCATGCATGGATCATAACTTGTTACTGGATCATCTTACATATTTTACAGTACGACATTTAATTTCAGCTTGCAATAAGCTTTCATATGACTCCAAACATAAGAATTCTAAAACCTTATAGGACCCTGGGGAGGGAATGGACTAATTCTATCCCTCCTTGGGTAACAAGGGGTGAATGTTTATACTTGAATTATCCGGGCCGAAATTCTACATTCAAATATGTAATGTTCATCACTATGGCATACCTATAGCGGAAGTTATGCCTGTATGTAAGTTTTCTAACTTTTCATGTTCCAAAGTTATTGAAAGGGGTCAGAATTCCTGGGGGGTGATTTACGATATATGGCCTGTCCCACATTGGTTTGTTGTATGTTTTTGTTCAAGATAAGCGGACAGGGCCTTCCTGGCTGACCATAAACCGTAATCAGAGCCTCCCTTTGAAGTTTGGTCTGGCCACAAGCAGAAGGGGTGTAAAGGACAAGCTTGTTCAAACTGCCATGTCAGAAGGAGAAAGAGAAAAAAAACTTAACTATTTACATAGCTTCCCTGCCAAGATGGAGTCAGTGTCGCTTTGGGCCTGGTATCATTACCTCGCGTGGATCTCACGCATGATACCATCACAAGGAGTACAAAGACAAGTGTGTGTTGCCTACAGTCAAGCATGGTGGTGGGAGTGTCATGGTCTGGGGCTGCATGAGGGCTGCCGGCACTGGGGAGCTACAGTTCCTTGAGGGAACCATGAATACCAACATGTACTGTGACATACTGAAGCAGAGCATGGTCTCCTCCCTTCGGAGACTGGGCAGTATTCCAACATTGGGACCCCAAACACACTTCCAAGATGACCACTGCCTTGTTAAAGAAGCTGAGGGTAAAGGTGATGGACTGGCCAAGTATGTCTCCAGACCTAAACCCTATTGAACATAGGTTGGGCATCCTCAAATGGTGGGTGGAGGAATGCAAGGTCTCTAACATCCACCAGCTCCATGATGTCATCATGGAGGAGTGGAAGAGGACTCCAGTGGCAACCTGTAAAGCTCTGGTGAACTCCATGCCCAAGAGGGTTAAGGCAGTGCTGGAAAATATTGGTGGCCACACAAAATATTGACACTTTGGGCCCAATTTAGACATTTTCACTTAGGGGAGTACTCACTTTTGATGCCAGTGGTTTAGACATTAATGGCTGTGTTTTCAGTTATTTTGAGAGGACAGCAAAATTACACTGTTATACAAGCTGTACACTCATTACTTTACATTGTAGCAAAGTGTCATTTCTTCAGTGTTGTTACAAGAAAAGGTAGCTTAAAATATTTACAAAAATGTGAGGGGTGTACTCATTTTTGTGAGATACTGTACATGATCTTACTGAGCCTCGTGGAAAGAAATCACTGAACTTTCTGGACGCTATACCAAAAACTGCAACTAGATGGCAGTGTTGGATTAGGAAAACGTACCCCTCAACATAATTCCAGTTTCAACTATCCCAGGAGGAGGACGTGCTGACGTCCAGCGTTGTCACGATCCCAGAAGGGCGGGTGGTTTATGCATGTCGGCTGGCTTTTTACCAATGTTCTTTTATATTTTCCTAATTGTAAGTGCAATACTACTATTGCTAGGAAAGATAATTGTGGGGGGGCGTGTCCGGATGTGAACGGTGGCGGACGTCTGGGTGCAGAGCTCAGATCACCTTTCATACCATCCTGTGCCATCCGACCATCCTGGGGCTCCGGGGGGTCAGCCATAGCCGCAGCTTACCCTGCCAAACACCGGGCATCCATCCCAGGGTATATTTCTCCGGTCGGCCGGATCTGCAACTAGTCCACGCCATCCTCTTCATCACCGTTCCATCCGCGGCACCATCGGCTCTTGACCAGCCAGCTAACCATCCTGCCAAGCCATAGACTGCCCTGTGGGGCCTTGAGGTCGAGGAATTTGTGAGTACTGGGGTCGGGAAGGGAGTTGCAGCCCTCCACAATACCATGAGCCACCGCCATCTTGCCTCCCAGACCTGCTAGATAACATCCAAACGAGTAGAGGGTACACATACCCCGGCCCCATCCTTCCTAATTTGGACTGCTGCCTCTGCCCCCCTCCCCTGAGGGTCTGTCCGGAAAGAGGGGGTGGGCGGCGTGGAAGATTGAGCCGCACGGCTTTGAGGCCTAGTCTCAGCTGGAACCCTGCAGCACCCCTCATAACCTAGCACAGGGTGGGGGCCCCGGCCACTAGCTGTCTCTTCTTCTGTGTGTGAGTGGCTCTGTATCCCTGACAGGCTGACTCAGTGGCTAGAACAACTCTCCTCATAAAAACTACACTTAAATTGCATAGCAAGGAGCGCCTCTCTCGGGTCTGTGGCCCCTCAAACCTCAGCATCCATATCCTGTACAACTAGTGTTTGGCTAGAAAGTGGGAAACGTGTCACCTGTTGCGGCGGTGGAATGATGGTTAAATATGGACTCCCGCACCCGCTTCAGTGGTGGAACTAGCCAGGTGCAGATGGCAGTAGGGTGCCGGTGCTACAGCAGGCCCCAAGCCTACGTTACAACCTCTACCGCGTGCAACTTCTCCTGCACTGCTATCCCTGGGGATGGGCGCATCTGGGCCAGCTATCTTTGAAATGCAAGGTGAGCCGCGTCTGGTGTTGGATACCCCTATAGTCCTACTGACAGTACTGCCTCTGGGCCACCTGCTGCAGAACCTACTCTGGCCGAGATTATGCTGGTGATTCAGGATTGTAAGTCCTCCCTATCGCTGCAAATTGAGACTATCCGCATTGATAACTCTTTGCTGAAACAAGATGTACAAACTTTTAGGGAGAGAACTGGGGCTGCTGAAGAACGTATAAGTACTTTGGAAGATACAGTTCAACCAATCTAGGCTGCTGTACAGGCAAACACTGCTGAAGTAGCGGCCCTCCGTGCCAAAATCGACGACCTGGAAAACCGTTCCAGGAGGAATAACCTCCACTTTGTGGGGTTCCCAGAATGTTCTGAGGGTTCCCGACCTGAGCAGTTTCTACATTCATAGCTGCGAGAAGTACTGGGGGTTGAAAACTTGTCTCATGCCTTTTTTATTGAGAGATCGCATCGTACTCCGCCACGTGCACCGAATCCTGGGGCAGTGGCAAATCCTGGGACACCTCCACGTTCCTTGATTGCACGAATCCTTAATTTCCAGGACAAGGTGACGATTCTGCTCCTGGCCAGACAGAAGGGCCCACTCAAATACAACAGAAACACCATGTCCATATAGCATGACTTCTCAGCAGATGTACAGCGTCAATGTGTCTCCTCTGCGGTAAAGAATCGCTTGCAACAAGAGGGCCTGCAATATGCCATGCTCTTCCCTGCCAAATTAAGGATCACATGCGATGGTAAAGTCCACTTTTACAATACCCCTAAGGAAGCCACGGCTTGGCTTGAGGACCGTTTTGGCCCGCAACACAGGCGGGGACACACAGGACAATAACAGTGGTCAGACTGCTATCTCTCTCCTGAGAACGGGTGTCGGGCTGAAGTCCGGGTTGCGTTTGCTGCTGGACCCCTACTGAGACTGGAACTGTGTCCCCCTAGTTTATGCTCCCCGGGCAGGGCCCCTAACAGACACCTGCCATTGCACTCAGAATTATAATCCCTGATAGAGATGTGTTGACAAGAAACATATCCCTATGTCTGTTCAAATCCTCCTCTACCTCGGTCTTTACGGTGGTGCTTTGTACTCTACATGGAGCTGTGTTGGTCTTCTGAAAGCCATGGACTATGTGCGAACCGGCATACACATTCCCTTGACTGATCCAGCATCCACACCGGGGTAGACTGGGCCATAACCAAGACTAACCGTACCATTCCTAGTCCCCCTCTGAATGTGTGGCTGATATGGGCAAATATACTTGTGGTCACCTCACTGCCCCAATACATTATGCTTCCCCTTCAGATGCACTAGCTATGCTTCAACGGAGCTGACACCCGCACCACTACATGGCGAAGCCAAGGGAACTGTTTACTGTTTGTTTTTTTCTTTTTGGGTTGTTTTTCTTTGTTGAACTCTTCACTGGTTCGGGATCCAAGCTTGCTAAGTTGGGGATGGTTGAGCAGGGTGGGATGGGTAGGGGAGGATGGGACTGCATTTTGGACCCGTTGTGTTCGGCTAAGTTGTTTGCCAAATTGTTATTTTTTTATTTTACTTTTATGCAAGCAAGATCTTCGGTGTTATTAGACTGTCCATGGGTATATCTACTGTAAATTCTATTCATTGGCTTGATCTTTATGATGTTGAATCTCAATGTATCTTCTATGATATAGACCATGTATAGTATGTTATAGATGGCTAAACCACTGAAAATTATCTCTTGGAACGTGAGAAGGGCAAACTCTCCTCACAAGCGGTCCCTGATCTTTTCATTCCTTAGACGTTATAAAGCACACATTATCTGTCTTCAAGAGACACATTTAGTTAAAGAAAGGTTGCGCTCATTTAGACGAGTATGGGTGGCATCCTCATATCATGCCACCCACACTACATACTCCAGGGGTGTTTATATCCTGTTGGCTAAATTACTAATGGCCAAAGTTATATTCTTAAAAACGGACCCAGACGGCCGGTTTATCATACTCACTATACAAATAGCTAGAAGACAATTACCCTGGTCAATGTCTATGTGCCTCCCCCGTTTACCCCTGATCTGCTTTCCAAAATATCCCTTCTCCTTGTAGCCAGAACCCCTGGATCGGTGTTGTATATAGGAGACTTTAACGCTGTTTTAGACTCCCTACTGGACCTCTTGGGAGGTAGTGGCAAATCCTGCCCCTCTTTTGTAGATTGGGCTGGAGTCTATAATCTCACTGAACTCTGGTGGTGGAAGCACCCCGCTGAATACCAATACTCGTGTCATTCTGATTCATTCCATACAATGTCTTGTATCGACCTGGCGTTTGCCACACGCGATGCTCTCCCGGTGGTATCATCGGTGTCCTATCTGCCCAGAGGGGTGTCTGACCATGCACCTCTGGCAGTGGATCTCCTCCTCCTGCCCACGCAAGGACCCAATATGTGGCGTACGGGACCGCAATGGCTGGAGGACGAGATTGCACAGAGATCCTGCAGGAGAGACATTATGGACTATTGGAGGGTTAACCGAGGGTCTACCAATCCCTCCAATGTTTGGGAGGCATCCAAGGCTGTATTGAGGGGTGCCTTTATGTCTGTGATGGGTCACCTGCGTAAAAACGCTATACAGTGCACCAAGGTACTGGAGGAGGCAATGGCAGTGGCTGAGGCAGATTATGTAACACACCTGGACTCCCTTAGGCGTGACTTGTGGCTGACCAAACGTAGAGAATATGAACTTAAGTTACTAGACCTAACCCAAAAACGTATGTTAAATGTGACACAAAAAGTATTTGAACACGGTAATAAGGCCGGAAGGCCCTTAGCCTACCTAGTTAGACCAGATCATACCCCTGTTTCTATCCCCCAAACTCGTATTCCACAAGGAGGGATTATTGACAGCCCGCAAGATATTGTGGATGCGTTCTTGTCCTTTTACAAAGATCTATATAACACATGGGCCCACTATCTAGATACGCATTTGACTGAATACCTTGCACAAATCCCACTCCCACACTTAACGGATCAGGAGACAGAGGATCTTGAGACCCCCATTACAGTAGAGGAAATTAAGATAGCAATCTCCCAACTTCGAAATCATAAATCCCCAGGCCTAGATGGCTTCCTGGCCGAATGGTATAAGAAGTTTGCCTTGTTACTTAGCCCTCTCCTCCTTAATACCTATAGCTGTGGCTGTAGCAATCCTGTATTGCTAAATTCAGTAGATCTTCTGCCAGCTTATATTACTTGGAAGTTAGGTACCTACAAAACACTGTTAAACTTCACTGAAATCAACCACCTTCCCAGTGATCACTGACTTGTGGAGAAAACTGACAACTACCAGCAATCCAGTGCACTTAATAACTGTCATCCAAGATGCAATTTAGGCTATTCCTTTAAAGGAGGACTGCAGAGACAGAATAAGTACTCCTATGGATGGGCCAAGAAGATGACTGCAGTCAGACAGTCCTGCTGGTCAGATGATGATGATGGTGCTGGAACTGATGGTACACACTTGCTCTTTGCTCCAGGGAAAAACTGCCTCCACTGCACTCCTTACAGCTCTCCCTGATCGATCGATGCAGCTGCTGTTGTGGCTGCTGCTGTTCTGGAATGGACTCATATGTAGTGTTGAGCGAACCCGGACTGTAACGTTCGGGTCCGTACCGAACTTTCGGGTGTCCGGGGCACGGACCCGGACCCGGACATTTCAAAAATCGTTCGGGTTCGGTCCGGGGTTCTGCTATTTTACTCCACGTGTTGAGAAGCTGCAGGGCAGCCAATCAACAAGTGTTTCACTGGTTTGCCCTTAGAAGCCATCACAGCCATGCCTACTAATGGCATGGCTGTGATTGGCCAGTGCATCATGTGACCCAGCCTCTTTATAAGCTGGAGTCACAGTGCTGCAGTCACATGCTCCTTGGGTTAGTGTAGGGAAAGGTAGCTGACTGCGTGAGGGACAGATTTGAGACATTTTAAGACCTGATCCTGCATCCTGAGATAGATTATTTACTACTGCTGTCTGTGCTGTTGCTCTGAGGATAGATAGCAGAAATTAGAGATTTCACATACCGCTGCTTTGAGTTGCAGATCAAGCTCTGCATAGAACAATGATCGCTACGATCGTGCTCAACGATCAGATTGTTGGGGGAATTTGAGATTTCAAATACCGCTGCTTTGAGTTGCAGATCAAACTC
>BLSH010025170.1:136936-154866 GCA_018402905.1 Glandirana rugosa
TAAAACACAACCTTAGACGATATTATGATCTATTAATGGAACAAGAAAAATTATCTAGTATTATAGCAGATTCCAACACAAAATTTGAATTGGTTTGGGAACCCTGGGCCACATTCATAGGCGTTTCACTTATCCCTGGTATCGCCATTCCAACTCCTGCACGACATTGATTTCCCTGATTGACTCCCTCCTCCTCTTCTTCTTGTCTTCTCTTGCTTTCTTTCTCTCATTCTTCTCTATTTGGTCACAGCACTCTACATTCCTAGAATATTTTGGGTGCTTAAAGAGACTGACGTTAACTAATTGTCTTAGGTCAAGTTCATGTTTACTCAACCAAGCATCCCATGCTTAAGGAACAGTCCGTTTTGATATCAGTTTAAATTCCTAGAACTGTTATCTCCAGGTTAGGGGTGCCCTGACCTTTCTTGCCACAGCTTGATCCCAATAGGGGGGCGAGAAGGGCTAGGGTGATCCAGAAAGTATGTCATAGGGGGAGGCCCTCCAGGGGGTTTCCCTCCTGCCTAGGAACATGAAAATTGTTCCACTTTTTGGTCTGTACCCTCATGCACTCCAAGTCATGTACCTATATCCTAAGCATTGTACCTGAATGTCACTGTATTCTGTGATCGCTCTGTTCTAATTGTATACTCCAATAAAAATATTGAAAACAAACAAAGTTTTTATCATATTGTTCCCACAAATAGAGCTTTTTTTGGTGGTATTTGATCACTTCTGCGGTTTTTATTTTTTGCGCTACAAATAAAAAAAAAAGAAAATGAAAAAAGAAAAAAAAAGTTTTTCTTTGTTCCTGTCACAAAACTTTGCATAAGTACATTTTCTCCTTCACTGACGGGCACTTATGTGGCTACACTGATGGGCACTGATGTGGCTACACTGATGGGCACTGATGAGGCAGTACAGATTGGCACTGATGAGGTGGCACTGATAAGGTGGCACTGATGATGGGGCACATATATGCAGCATTGATGGGCACTGATAAGCAGCACTGATAGGTGGCACTGATATGCAGCACTGATGGGCACTCATAGGTGGCACTGATAGGTGGCACTGGGCACTGATGGGCACTGATAAGCGGCACTGATAGGTGGCACTGCTGGGCACTGATAGGTGACACTGATAGGTGGCACTGGTGGGCACTGGTACATGGCACTGGTGCATATAGCACTGTTAGGGATTGCACTGGCAGGCATCACATATAGGCACAGTGCCATCCCTACAGTGCACTGTATGCCCCTTACCTGGTGGTCTAGTGTGGGCTCCCTGGTGGTCACTGGCCGGCCTCCAGATCTTCTCCCTGGTGGTCCTGGGTGGCCTCCTTATGTTGTCCCTGGGTGGGCTCTCCCTGGTGGTCCTGGTCGGCTCCCTGGTGGTCCAGTGTGGCGATCCTGAGGGGGGCTGCACTGATAAATGTTCAGCGAAGACCCCCGTCAGGACAGCAGCCGATCGGCTCTTCACTACTGAGGTCTGCAGACCTGAGTAGAGGGAAATCCGATAAACGGCTCTTCCTGTTTACACTGTCATCAGCCGTGATTGGTCACAGCTGATCACATGGTAAAGAGCTTCCGATGGAAGCCTTTTACCTCGATTGGTAATGTGGTGGGTCAGACAATAGACGCCCGGCCAGGATAATGAAGATGAAGCCACTACTTCCCGCCCGGCCTATTGACAAATGACGGCCAGGCGGGAAGTAGTTAAATTACATTTTCCTTTAGAAATATCATGATTGCTGCGGCATGTTCTATACATCATACAGAAGCGCCACTTTACAGGCAGACTAAGGGGACCCCCCAGGCACGATATTTAACTACTTCTCTTTAGGTGGACGTCATTTGACGTCGCTACCTTTGAGAAGTGATATATCTGAATGGTGCCTGCAGCTGCATACCGTTTTTTTCAGCCAGCGATTCTGAACAAGATAAAAGTGGTCTTAGCGGTGGATTCGCTGCAAGATCACTTTAATCAGCGGCGGGAGAGGTGCTCCCCCTCCCTCCGCTTTCCGGTCATCTCTGATGCTTTCCGGACCCGCCGGCAGCAGCGGAGATGATCCGATCTGTCCCCCCCAGTGCTCACTCGGCTCCATAGTACGGCAGGGCGGAAATGACGTCAGAAGTCACGTCCGCCCAACGGTCTTAAAGGGGCCGTTTTTTTTTTGGGCTGTCATTTTTTTCAAATGTTTTTTTTTTTTTTTTTTTTTTTTTTTTTTTTTTTTATGCATGTTACTGTAAATATGAGACGTGAGGACTTTTTGACCCCAGATCTCATATTTAAGAGGTCCTGTCATGCTTTTTTCTATTACAAGGAATGTTTACATAGGAATAAAAGTGACCATTTTTTTAAAAAAAAGAACAGTATAAAAATACAAAGTAAAAATTAAAATAAATAATTTAAAAAAAAATAAAAAAATAAAGCGCCCCGTCCTTGCGAGCTCGCGCGCAGAAAGCGAATGCATACGTAAATCCCTCCCACATATGAAAACGGTGTTCAAACCACACATGTGAGGTATCACCGCGATCGTTAGAGTGAGAGCAGCAATTCTATCACTAGACCTCCTCTGTAGCTCAAAACTGCCGACCTGTAGAATTTTTTAAACGTCGCCAATGGAGATTGTTAAGCTGCAAAGTTTGTTGCCATTCCGTGAGCGGATGCAATTTTGAAGCATGACATGTTGGGTATCATTTTACTCGGCGTAACATTATCTTTCACAATATGGAAAAAAATTGTCCTAACTTTACTGCTTTCTTATTTTTTAACTAAAAAAACTGAATTTATTAAAAAAATAAAATGATTGGAAGACCGCTGCGCAAATACGGTGTGACATAAAGTTTTGCAATGACCTCCATTTTATTCTCTAGGGTGTTAGAAAAAAAAATATAATGTTTGTGGGATTTTAACTTGTAAACACCGAACCCAAAAAAACGGCTCGGTACTGAGGTGGTTAAAGGCATTTTTCATTTTTATTGTTTAACTTTAAGCGTCAATAAAATCACTGCTCCTGAAAAAATTATTGTTTTTCTATTTATTTTTTTATTGACACATACCCCCGAGTGCAGTACCCAGACCCCCATGCCCTTTTCATGACCAATTACTTGCATATAAGCCTTCAAAATGGGCACTTTTGATTTTGCCTATTCAGCTCCCATAGGCTTCAATAGGGTTCACTGGTTGGGTTAGAACATTTCCCTGTGCGGAAGTTCTGCTGTGAACAAAACAGGAGGGTGTTCAGCCCATCCCTGATTGATATTAGTCACATGTTCTCCTGAAGAAGATCATTTGAAATTCATTGAGTCCACATGTGGATTGTTGGATGCAAATGTATGAAATATATGAACCCCTTAATGGACATTTAATTTAAAGAATATTTGTGTACAATAAACGTCACACTTTTACATTTCTATTGATGTAGTGTATTAATCAAAGCGCTGCGTAAATTGGCGGCGCTATATAAGTACCTGAAATAAATAAATAAAATAAATAATCTATATGCCTATAAAAAAGTCCAATCACTACACATTGTTTTTGAGTTGACCAGTTGAGTGTTCAGGATTTTTAATGACAAGTCATTCTACAATTTTACTGCACAGAACGGCAGTCACATTCTGTTATATATTTATTTTTAATTGAATTCATCTTAAATAAAGTGCTGATCTGCTTTATGTATTGTACTTTATAGGGGAAAAGACATAACAGCAATAATTGGATGTTCAACACCAATAGCTACAATTGCATCGAGTATTTTCATAATGTTAGTTATAAAATAATAATATTATTAATTTTTTAGGGGAATTTGTATTATTATTATTATTTTATGAATTATATTATTTATTTGTATTTTATTACTATTCACCTAAGCTGGGTGATTCAATGAATAGTTAAAGTAAGGAGACATAATAAGACTTGTATGATGAGAGTTTGTATTGGAAAGCAGATGGTGTTCAGTAAATTCAGCGTCTGTTTCCTGGGGGAATCCGGCAGAAACTTTCATCCAATAAAATCTCAGGTTTGTTCTTTGGTGACTTCATTGTTCTATTCTGAATGGAGTGGTCCCACCACTGTAATCATGTGTCGTCCTTGTGGACGTCTCTAGGGGGCGCTCAGATCAGGTGTCAGCAGTCCCGGGAGAACCGCACATAGAAGGTTTAGAATCCTCTAAAAATGAAGAATGATGTCACCGGCTTTACTATTCTCTACAATGTGATGCAATGTGTGAGATATTGTTTTCTCTCAGTCCGCATATGGAGAACAGCCTCCAGAATATCACCTATCAGGGGAATCCAACACAACAGTGATAGGAAAAGATTTTACTGTATAAGACACAAGAAATACAAAATTCTAAATGTGTCTCTAAACTTTCATCCAATAGAATAATCCCCGGCTCTTCTCTGAAGTAGATGTTTAATAATGTTTTACTAAAGAACTACTTTCCTGTATGAGCAATGCTAAGAGAAATAATACAATTTAGTAATTTCTAATGCTAGATATTCAGTATATATTACATTTAAAATTCAGATGTATAAAATTCAAGTATACAAATGAATGTAATTATTGTTAGCATGTAAAATATTAAGAACATGTATAAGAATATAAATATGAAATATACCGTTCAGTAAAATATCAATAATAATTATAATACTTACTTTAAATAATGGACTTATGGTTTGGGAAGAAAGGTTATGTAATACATAGGGCTGTTTTGTTCATAAAATGCACCTACAGGGCCAAATATCATGCTTTTATATTTGTAACCACTTCAGCCCATACACCTGTACACCACCTATGAACCTTTTACATTTCACTGTGAGCCTAGAGATTCAGCGATAACTTTTGTAATAGCAAAAGTAATACATATATCATTTTTCTTAGAACAAAAAATAATTATATTGCTGATACTGCCTTGTTTTTATTTTTACGCAATCCATAGACAAAAAAATATCCAAATGTATAGCCCAACTCCAAGATAAATAGAAGCAGTAGAAATACCATTTCTATATATGATGCTCGGCTCCCAACTAGTGTTGAGCGAACCCGGACTGTAACGTTCGGGTCCGTACCGAACTTTCGGGTGTCCGGGACCCGGACCCGAACACGGACGTTTCAAAAAACATTCGGGTTCTGGGTTCTGGTAGTTGATCATGCATGTTGAATAGCTGCAGGGCAGCCAATCAACAAGCGTTTCACTGGTTTGCCCTTAGAAGCCATCACAGCCATGCCTACTAATGGCATGGCTGTGATTGGCCAGTGCATCATGTGACCCAGCCTCTATATGAGGCTGGAGTCACAGTGCTGCATGTCACATGCTCTTGGGTTAGTGTAGGGAGAGGATGCTGCCAGCGTTTTTGTGAGGGACAGATTGCAGACATTTTAACATCTGATCCTGCATCCTGAGATTACTACTACTGTTGCTCTGAGGGACAGATTGCAGAAATTTGAGATTTCACATACTGCTGTTTGAGTGACAGAACTCAAACTCTGCATAACACAACGATCGCTACGATCATACACAACGATCAGATTGTGGGAGTAATTTGAGATTTCACATACTGCTGCTTTGAGCGATCTGACTGCACTTGGTAGAGGCTTCTGCTTAGAGGGACAGATTATTGTTTAAAAATCATCTCCTAGTTCTAAAGGGAGAGGTTTAAGCTGCAGCTGTAAGTGACACATTATTGTTCAAAAATCATCTCCTAGTTTATTTGATTTTAATTTATTTTCCCTATCCCCATTTTTTGTAGGGCACTTGCCCTACTCTTACCCCCATTTTACTTCCTTTTGAAGCCCTCTAGCACTTGCCAGGACTTTGTTACAGCCATTTTTGTGCTTAAAAGTTCAGGTCCCCATTGACTTCAGTGGGGTTCGGGGTCTGGGATAACGTTTGGGCAACGTTCGGTGCCGAACCCGGACTTTTTCCCAAAGTTTGTTCGGACCCGCAGAACCCGAACGTCCAGGTGTTCGCTCAACTCTACTCCCAACTAACAGGTGGCTAAAAGCAAAGGTTTGGTCAGTAGAGCAACAGACAGTGCAAGAATTTTTTAATTTTTCATAATTTTATTTTTTTAATTAATTTATACAATTTATTTTTGTATTATTTTTTTCACCATGATTGGGGGGGGGGGGGTAGCAGACAGTGTCAGTAGGGCAGTGGACAGTGTAATTATTTTAAATTATTTTTTTATCTATTATTTTTTCCAATTCTGTTTTTTTTTTGGGGGGTATGGGGCAGTGGGTAGCGTCAGTATAATTTGGGGGGTTGAATTTCAGTGGACAGTGTCTGTATTTTATTGTTTGTATTTTTTAAATTACATTATTTTAATATGTATTGCATTTTTTTATCAGCTCTGTCATCTCCCCTATGAGACAGCGAAAGAAACTGAGGACTCAGATTCCGCAATCTCTTTCTCTGCAGCCTCAGCATTGAAGATGAGTGAAGAGGAGACAGAGGCTCCTCTTCATTCATAAACTTTTAGTCTCAGAAATGTGATGTCAGTAATCAGAGTGAAGCACTAGGGGGATACAGAACAGTCTGGGACAGCAAAAGGCAAGTCTGAAAAATCAGATGCTGTAGTCTGCTCCCGGCTACATATCCATGACAGAAAGCTTAAAATCATCAATCGTTTTGTGAGGAATTTAACTATTCGCAGACACTATTTTGGGGCATCTGATTCAGAAGTTAGCGAAGACTTTGCGGGCGGAACAACATCAGAGGATACCACACGTCTTTCATTTAACCATTTCACCTCCGGAAGAATTTCCCAGTTTAGGACCAGAGCACTTTTTGTGATTCGGCGCTGCGTCGCTTTAACTGATAATTGCACGGTCGTGCGACGTTGTACCCAAACAAAATTTGCGTCCTTTTTTTCCAACAAATAGAGCTTTTGTTTAGTGGTATTTGATCCCCTCTGCGTCATTTCTGATCACCGCTATAAGCAAAAGAAGAGCGACCATTTTGCAAAAAAAAACAAATTTCTTACTTTTTGCTAAAATTCAAATCCAAAAAAAAAATATAAAAAAAATGTTTGGGCTACCATGGGCATGAGAGATCTAACTGATCCCAGTGTTTACATCGGCGGTTCCCCGTTCTTTGGCTGTGGCTGCTCATCGCGGCTCGCCGGCGGACATCGGGTCCGCCCGAGCTGCGGGCACACTCCTCAGGAGTGCGGCGGGCGCGCGCCCCCTAGCGGCCATCCGCAAATCGCCATCTTTTTACGGCGATTCGCTGCTAGCATCCACACTGCCGCCGTAAATATGCGGTAGGCAATGTGGAACTATTAAGGAACACTGGGCTATTGTTGATCTTGAAGAGCTCAGCAATGAGGGCCAATATTATCCAGAGCCGGAGTCTCCATCGGGTGGCACACATCGTGTCTCCCTGCAAGCTCCGTCCACATTTTATCCCATACAATCAAGATGTGGGGAAATGGACAAGTTTCAAAAGGCTGTTGAACGAGATTTGTTTAGCCTAGCGACACATTCCTCCTCAGGAAAGACTCTTTTTAGGGAAAATCTCAGTACACAGGAGAGACTGTCACTGAAATCACTCATGAAAGATTCCAGCATCACCACCCGCAACGCCGACAATGGCGGAGCGGTGGTGGTTATGGACTCCCCACAGTACCGAGCTGAAGCTTTGAGACAATTAGGTGATAGACAGACGTATTCCATCATCAAAAAAGATCCCACTAAACAATATAAGGGTATTTTGAAGCGTTTAATTCACAAAGGCACAGGCATTGGAGCTTTCACCCCCAGGGAGGCTGAAGCCCTAAATCCTAATTGCCCTATTATGCCTATATTTCATCATTTACCTAAAATCCATAAAGCCACTCGCCACTCGCCCACCTTTGGGGAGACCTATTGTGTCAGGCATAGGCTCCCTCAACGAAAGATTGTGTGAGTGGCTTGATGCACAATTACAGCCAATAGTTCATATGCTGCCTGGATACTTGAGGGACACCAATCATTTACTACACATCATGGACAATCAAACATGGGACCCTGATTTCATTTGGGTCTTGTGTGATGTAGTGGGATTATATTCATGTATCCCACATGATTTGGCCTTAGAGGCAGTATCATTTTGGCTAGAGAGGGTCACTGACTTTTCTCGCAGCATCTGTCTCTTTATAGGTGCTGCGATATTTGTTGCGTCACAATTGCCCACTCCCCGCACTGAAAGAACGGAGGTCCGTGTAAGTAAACACGGACCTCCGTTCTGTGAGAGGGGGAAGGGCTGTGATCACAGCCTTCCTCTACATGGAAGCTGTGATCACTCCCCTTCCCCTGCTAGGGCAGCCCACACACAGTTAGAACACGCCCAGGGAACACTGTTAACCCTTAGAGCGCCCCCTGCAGGTTAACCCCTTCACTGCCAATGGCATTTACACAGTAATCAGTGCATTTTTATAGCACTGATCGCCGTATAAATGCCAATGGTCCCAAAAAAGTGTCAAAATGTTCCGACATGTCTGCCCCAATATCGGAGTGCCGCTAAAAATCGCAGATCGCCGCCATTACTTGTAAAAAATAAAAAAAAAATAAAAACCCCAAAAATGAATTCTCATCATCCGTAAACGTGCCCACTTTTGCGCAAACCAATCAATAAACGCCGATTGCGATTTTTTTATCACAAATATGAGGAAGAATATAAATCGGCCAAAACCGATGAAAAAAAAATGTTTTTTTGTATTTTTTTTTTTTGGATTTGTATTTTAGCAAAAAGTAAGAAATTTGGGTTTTTTTGCAAAATTGACGCTCTTCTTTTGTTTATAGCGGCGATCAGAAATGACGCAGCGGTGATCAAATACCACCAAAAGAAAGCTCTGTTTGTGGGAAAAAAAGGACGCAAATTTCGTTTGGGTACAACGTCGCACGACCGCACAATTTTCAGTTAAAGCGACGCAGTGCCGAATCGCAAAAAGGGCTCCGGTCCTAAAGCTGGAAATCCTTCCGGGGCTGAAGTGGTTAACAACTACGTCCTCACGGGGTGGCTAACTTGGACCTAATGTAGTAACATGTGCCACATCCCTGAAAATCATTGAAAATAGAGAGCAAGTGGAATTTTGGGACTTTAAAGGCACCATATAGACTACAAATAGAGAAATATATTAAAAATATAACGTTTATTAGACAAAATGAGTACTGACAGGCTGACCCTGCAACCCCTTCAACCTCTGCAGCAATGCTGGCAGCACTCATATGTCTATTTCCCAAAGACAACCCCTGGATAGGATGCTGAGCACGTCCACTCAACCTCTTTGGTTGACCATAGTGAGGCCTATTCTGAGTGGAACCTTTCCTGTTAAACCGCTGTATGGTCTTGGTCACCATGTTGCAGCTCAGTTTGAGGGTCTTTGCAATCTTCTTATAGCCCAGGCCATCTTTATGTAGAGCAACAATTCTTTTTTTCAGATGCTCAGAGAGTTCTTTGCCATGTGGTGCCATGTCGAACTTCCAGTGACCAGAGAGAAGAGCCATAACACCATATTTAACACACCTGATTCCCATGCACACCTGAGATCTTGTAACACTAACGAGTCACATGACACCAGGGAGGGAAAATGGCTAATTGGGCCTAATTTGGACATTTTCACTTAGGGTGTACTCACTTTTGTTGCCAGCAGTTCAGACATTAATGGATGGGTGCTGAGAGTTTGAGGGGACAGCAAATTTACACTGTTATACAAGCTGTACACTCACTACTTTACATTTTAGCAAAGTGTCATTTCTTCAGTGTTAATGGAATGGAAATATATAATAAAATATTTACAAAAATCAAGTTCAAGAATGTAGTTGGTCTTAAGAATTTGAAAGGGACATCTGAGGTTTTCAGAGAAAAAATAAGATTATGACAACTGTTACACCCACACAGGGGCTTTAACATCAGAAAACATTGAAACAAGAATGGATAGGAGAGAAATAACAGAATAATATAAACAAAAAATACCCATTACTGAGTGATGTTGGTCATTGCTGAGCTGGAAAATTCAAGATTATATAGAGATATGACACTAAGGAAAAGAAATGGGAGGTTGGGAACCGGTGAGGCAGGAGGGAATGAGTAGGCGGGAAAAGGTGGGGGGGGAGATCCCACAAGATCAGGTTCAGTCCAGGTAGGCAGTTATAAGAAGGTTAGCCTGGCTGAGTCCAGAGAAGGTAGAAATAATTGAGCCACAGATCTGAAATTTTAAGTAATTAGGGTCGGGAATAGTTGAAGATGTTAGACATTTCTTCTTATATAGATGAGGTCTTCTTCCAGGACTTGACTATTGCTTGTTTATCTGCCAAGAAAAGCAACCTGGCCAATCATCATTGTGATGCATGAAGGCCTGGAATTGGGCAATGAAGAAAGGCGTATTTAGCCTCCTTAGGGATGATGAGATGAAACAGGGTATGGAGAAGCCTTAAAACTCTAGACCAAAAGGAAAGCAGTCTTGAACAGGATTACTATGTGTGTAGTATATCTCCACGCTAGCCACAACCTTGGAAACATTTGTCAGAGTAATGTAAGTTTGCCAAGGTTATTTGGGCTGAAACCTAGTGCAAGGGCCCTTCTCATGTTGTTTTCAGATTATTTTGAGGGTTTGGGACAATCATAAGGGCCTGCTGTTTCTCTTTGAACTCCAGATTGTAAACCTTGCAGTTATACCAAGCCTTTGGTAGGTTTAGGGCACTTTGAGATGGTCAGCAGCAAGGTAGGTCAGTTGGCTTATTCCCTTGTGCAGTTCTAGAATGTAGGGAACCATAGGGACCCCAGTATCGGGCAGCTGGTCATCTCTTTGAGTAATGTCAAAGGTGCTCAAACCTCCCATACAGCAGCTCAAATGGGAAGAACCGGTTGATTCCTAGGGTACCTCATGCTATGCGAAGGGAAGGTGGGGCATATATCATTCCCCAATCTGGCTCCTTGTCTATAAAGGCACAATGCATGGCCTCCAGGGTCCTGTTAAAATGCCTATACAGTAGATTTATTTAGGGTGATAGGGGTAGTCCAGATGGCCCGCAAACCACAGATGTTTCAGAAAGTCTGAACAAGATCAGACATAAATTGCATCCCTTGTTTCAAGGGGCATTCAGTTGGGAACCCACTCAGTAACCAGGGCCTATTTAACATTGGGTGCTGTGATGCTGGAAATGGCCACCACTTTTGGGTAACAGGTAGCATAATCTACAATGGTTCAGGATGTAGCACTTCACAGTTTTGCTAAGGGCCCAAGGATGTCGATAGCTATACCTGCTGGAATGGATCATCAATAATGGGCAAGGGCTGCAGCAGGGCTCAATGGCCACTGGTCCTCCCATGACGCTGACAGATATTGCAGGTGTGACAGTAGTGAGCCACCGATTGGGAAATTCCGGGCCAAATGAAGTCCTGGGCTAGCCTCTTTTCTCTCTCTGTTCATAGCTTCCCTGATACCCCACCATAAGAATGTAACGGACAAGGTACAAAAGTTGAGTCCGAAATCACTGAGGCATCAGCTGTTTGGTAATGGTTTGTGGTCCACCCTCTGAAACTGCCTCTATGATTCAGTACAGCAACCCAATTTCCAGCACCTTTTTTTCTGCTTCTTGACCAGTCAGCCCTTCCCTTGTCCAGAAACTTGTCAAAGTGCGGTCAGTGGCTAAGTCCTCCTTTTCCAGGTCCGAACAGCCCCACATACATATACCGCAGCAGGGCGGCCTGGCTGTGCAAAGTCATGTACAGGTACGTGACTCGCGCCCACTGGTAGGGGGCTCTTGCCCACGCACCCCCCGTGGCAATCGGATTCAATTCAGAACCGATCACTCATCAGGTCCAGGCCAATGATTTATGGACTGGACCTGCTGATTGGTTCTGACTAATGGAGGAACTACCTATGCCGTGTAATGTAAACACAGGCTCAGGAAGTGATGCACTCTCCCCTCTTGGAGCCCTTTTCAGTTCCAGCGAGCAAGGAGAGAGCATCTACCATGAGTACACAAGCACTACACTGAAAACATTACACATAGGCACATATTTCACCCCCTAATCACCCCCAGTTACCCCTTTCACTCCCTGTCACGGTGTCACTAAGTGCAGTGTACAGAATTTTTTACTGATTACTATGCTGGTGTCACTTGTGACGCTAAACAGCATTTGGGGCAGTTAGTGGTAGTTAGCGTTAGTCCTAATAACGGTTTAACACCTTGATCAACCCCCAGGTAACCCTTTCACTCCCTGTCACAGTGTCATTAGTACAGTATACAGATTTTTTTTGATCACTGTATTAGTGTCACGGGTGACGCTAGTTAGTTAGTTAGCGTTAGTTAGTGTCATCGTCAGTTAGTGCTAGCATCAATCCCAGCCAGCATCAGATTTTAACCCTTTGATTGCCAGTAACACTAATACACACACACACACACACACACTGTATACCTCTATTACTAGTAAAATGTCTGAACAGATCTATATCTTTGATCTTTGATCTGATCAGAAATCCATTAGCGTCCCCAATAGTATAGTTACATAGTTACATAGTAGTGAAGGTTGAAAAAAGACAGCAGTCCATCCAGTTCAACCCGTGTAGGTGTACCCCTGTCAGTACCCATATCCTTGTATGTTATATTCATTGAAATAAACTTCCAATACTTTTTTTAAATATGCCCATACTACCTGCAGTCACTACTATTTGTGGAAGAGCGTTCCACATCTTTATTGCCCTGACAGTGAAGAACCCCCTACGCATTCGCAGATTAAACCACTTTTCTTCCAGTCTCAATGTGTGTCCCCTTGTCCTCCTACATTCCCTGAGACTAACCAGTTTTTTTTTTTTTTTATACTAGGACCCCCATTGAGATATTTATAGATCGCAATCATGCCCCCTCTCAAGCGTCGCTTCTCCAAAGAGAATAAGTTTAACGCCTGCAGTCGTTCCTCATAAGTAAGGTCTTCCATTCCCCTTATCAGTTTAGTTGCCCTCCTTTGGACTCTCTCCAGTACATGCTTTCTGAGGATAGGTGACCAGAACTGGACGGAATACTCCAGATGTGTCCTAACCAGGGTTTTATAAAGTGGCAGTATTATAGCTTTATCCCTGGAGCATATCCCTTTTTTTATGCATGCTAATATTCTACCTGCTCTGGTTGCTGCAGCTTGACATTGCATGCTATTGCTCAGTCTGTCATCTACTAGGACCCCCAGATCCTTCTCCATTCTCGAGTCTCCCAGAGGCTCTCCCCTTAGAGAGTACTGAGGTTTTATGTTTTTTGCCCCCAAGTGCATTACTTTACATTTCTCTACATTGAACCTCATCTGCCATTTGTCCGCCCACGCCGTTAATTTGTTCAGGTCATTCTGTAAAGTGTTACTATCCTGCTACGATATTATTAAACTGCTTATTTTTGTATCATCAGCAAAAACTGAGACAGAGCTATTAATCCCTTCCCCGAGGTCGTTAATGAATAAATTGAACAGAATTGGTCCCAAGACAGATCCTTGGGGTACCCCACTCGTCACTCTAGACCAGTCTGAGTACACATTATTAATCGCCACCCTTTGGATATGCCCCTGTAACCAGTTCTTTACCCAAGAACAAACCGTATGGTCTATACCTGCAGACCTCAGCTTGTAAATCAAGTGTTTATGGGGAACTGTGTCAAAAGCTTTTGCAAAATCCAGGTACACCACATCTACAGACCTCCCCCTATCTATATGGCCGCTCACTTCCTCATAGAATGTTAGCAGGTTTGTCTGGCAGTAACGATCCCTCAGAAACCCGTGCTGATTACTGCTAATGATTTTACCCTCCTCAGTTAATTTTTGTATATAGTCTCTAATTATCCCCTCCAATAATTTACTCACTATTGATGTTAGGCTGATTGGCCTGTAATTCTCAGGAATATATCTCTGCCCTTTTTTAAATATTAGCACCCCATTGGCTTTCCTCCAATCGGCCGGTACCACTCCCGTCATTATACTATCCACAAATATTAGGAACAATGGCCTGGCTATAACCTGACTGAGTTCACCGAGGACTCTCAGGTGTAAGCCATCTGGTCCTGGTGATTTACTTGTATCTAGTTTTTCTAGTTTTTCTTTGACTCCAGCCTCTGTTAGCCACAAGGGTATGGCCTGTGCTGTGGCACTAACCGTATGGTTGCGGTCTGTAAACTCCTCCTTTTCCCGTGTAAAAACTGAGGAATAGTGTTCCCAAAAATGTTGCGTTAGCAGGATCAGACCAGACACCTGCCAGCACCTGCGTTTAGCACCTCCACCCATCCCACCCAAAGTTCATGATCAATAGATCATTGTCACTTCCAATACGTAGCTCCCAAAACCACAGTGTTAGCAGAGTCAGGCCTGATCTCTGCTAGCATTAGCAGTTAATTTTTGTAGCAATTTAAGCAGTCTCTGACAACCAGGTGCTTTTTTACCTGTGAGTCACACAAGGTCTCTGTAAATTTAGTGGCCAAAATGTCAAACGAAAGATACACCAGTGTAGAGGTCTACATGATACTGAGCATGACAAATGAGAGTGGGGAGTCCACACTGTCAGATTGAGGCTCAGTATTGGAACTGACAGATAGCTCTTATGATGGAGTAGCGGTCCCTGCTAAGGTCAGGCGTACCCAACCCCATTCTTCTGTTGCTGAGGTGCTACATCCGCATGATACTCATATGCAGCAGTGTCGGTACTAGTGCCGCTCAACCTTCTGGTGAACTAGCAAGCACCAGGGGCCTAGTACAACCTGATCATAGACAAACCAGCACTGCAGTAACAGTGGGTGACGTAGCGAGTCCCATAAGGGCAAGTCAAGCTGGTGCAGTGGCTAGCACAAGTAGTGTCCTGCAGCTACTAAGATTTTGAACGCAGCCCATAGAGCCCATAGTGCCCTTCCTGATGTACTTGCAAATCCTATTTGGCAGCCCACAGATTCTGCAGCTCCTATACTTCCCCCAGTCATTGGCCAACCCGGAATTCAGGTGGAAACAGCAGATTTTACGCCCCTTGATTTTTTTGAGCTGTTTCACTGAAGATTTGTACAGATCTATTATGGACCAAAGCAATTTATATGCCGGTCAATTTAACGCCCAAAACTAGAGTTGATCAAACCCCCCGATGTTCGGGTCCGGTGGGTTCGGCTGAACTTCGGAAAAAAGTCCGGGTTCGGTACCGAACTCGACCCGAACTTTATCCCGGACCCGAACCCCATTGAAGTCAATGGGGACCCAAACTTTTAGGCACAAAAATGGCTGTAACAAAGTCCTGGCAAGTGCTAGAGGGCTGAAAAATGAAGTAAAATAGGGCTAAGAGTAGGTCAAATGCCCTACAAAAGAATTGGGATAGGGAAAATAAATTAAAATCAAATAAAAAAAAAATGGGAAGGGGGGGTGGATGTGGAGTAGGACCCTAGAGGTTGACTAGGCCGTGACCGTGGCAGTGTAGGTGGAAGTGGTAGAAGTGGCGGTGGTGGAAGAGTAGGAGGAGGTAGCCAACACTGTTTTTTTTTTTTTTTATAATTGGGGTAGCCCCCAAAATATTGAGGCATATTCAAAAAAACAAGTATACGAATGGCTGTGTGAGTCCGGTCTAAATGTCTATTCTGCACAAGGTACAGACGAGTCTGTGGGATCCATGCCTGGTTCATTTTAATAAACGTTAGCTTGTCCACTGGTGGCTGCGCTTGTCTGTGATAACGCCCCCTGCCGTGCTAAACAGACGTTCAGACAATACACTAGCTGCAGGGCAGGCCAGCACCTCCAAGGCATAAAGGGCAAGCTCAGGCCATGTGGCCAATTTGGAGACCCAGAAGTTGAATGGGGCAGATCCATCAGTCAGTACGTGTAGGCGTGTGCACACATACTCTTCCACCATGTTTCTGAAATGCTGCCTCCTGCTAAGATGTTGTCTATCGGCTGGTGGTGCTGTTTGTTGTGGCGGGCTGCTGACAAAGCTTTGCCACATTTCGGCCATGCTAACCCTGCCTTCTGAGGTGCTGGCAGTGCCACAGCTGCGTTGGTGGCCTCTTCCTCCTCCTCCTCCTCCTCTGCCTTCGCCTTGTCCTTCCACTGAGCCCCCGGTGTCATTTGGGAATGCCACCGAGTAATCGGCACACGTTACAATGTGGGCAACTCGGCTGTCGTTGCTCAGGCACTGCAGCATGTAGTCGGCCATGTGTGCCAGGCAGCCCAGAGGCAAAGACAAACTGTCCTCTGTGGGAGGTATATCATCTGTGCCCTCCGTATCCCCCCAGCCACGCTCCAGTGATGCCCACAAGCTGCGTTGGGTGCCACCCTGTTGCGGTTCCTCCTCCTCCTCATGATCTTCCTCGTCCTCCAGGACTGTGCCCTGGCTTGAATATTTTTGACCTGGCCTATGCTGGTGCAGGAACCCACCCTCTGAGCCACTTGCGAATGACTGGCCTGATAACCGTGGAAATTACCCCTCTTCCTCCTCCTCCTCCTCCTCCTCATCCTCCTGTGCCACATCCTCTTCCATCATGGCCAGAAGTGCTTTTTCAAGGAGACTTAGAAGTGGGATAGTAACGCTGAGAAAAGCATCATCGGCACTGGCCATGTTGGTGGAGTACTCAAAACACCGCAATACGCTACACAGGTCTCGCATGGAGGCCCACTCGTTGGTGGTGAAGTGGTGCGACTGACAGTTTTTTAGAAATTTCTGTACCACCAAATTCAGCACATGCGCCAGGCAAGGGATGTGCTTCAAACAGGCTAGGCCCAGAGCCGCTACGAGATTTTGCCCATTGTCGCACACCACCAGGCCGGGCTTGAGGCTCAGTGGCAACAACCACTCATTGGTCTGTTGTTCAATGCCCGTCCACAGCTCCTGCACAGTGTGGGCTTTATCCCCCAAACATATCAGTTTTAAAACAGCCTGCTGTCGTTTCCCCCTGGATGTGCTGATGTTGGTGGTGAAGGTGTTACGCTGAGCGGATGAGTAGGTGGTAGGAGGAGGAGGCAACAGGAGGCAAAGAGAAATGCCCTGCAATCCTCGGTGGTGCAAGGACATGCGCCAAATGGCTAGCCGGCTCAGGCCCACCCGCCACTACATTTGCCCAGTGTGCAATTAGCGAGATATAGAGCCCCTGCCCATGCTTATTGGTCCACGTATCAGTGGTTATGTGGACCTTGCCACAGATGGCGTTGCGCAGTGCACACTTGATTTTGTCCCCGACTTGTTTGTGCAGGGAAGGGATGGCTCACCTGGAAAAGTAGTGGCGGCTGGGAACCACGTACTGTGGGACAGCCACCGCCATCAGGTTTTTAAAACTGTCCGTGTCCACCAAATGGAATGACAGCATTTCAAAGGCCAGGAAGTTTGAAATGCTGGCATTCAGGGCCAGGGATCGCGGGTGGGTAGGGGGATACTTCCTCTTTCTTTACAGTGTTTGGGAGATGGAGAGCTGTAAGCTTCCATGGGACCATGGTGTGGAAATGCTTGGGGACGGTGCGGACATGGTGGCGTTGCTGTCATATTGTCTGTTTGCTGGGTGGCAGGTGACACTGTCACAGTAGAGGTGGAGGAAGAGGCCGAGGCAGCATCAGAAGAGGAAGCAGGAGGAGGCCGAGACCTTTCTTGGATTTTGAGGTAATTATTCCAATGCAGCTCGTGCCTTGAATTTAGATGCCTGATCATGCAGGTTGTGGTCAGGTAACCTTATTAATGGAGTTTTAGGTTCTTTCCAGAGCCGGAGGAGGACGAAGGAGAAGACTACGACGGAGCCGGAGAAGGAGGTGGAGATGACACTGTCACAGTGGACGGTGGGTCGTTTGTCTGTTATACTGTCGTTGCGGTGGTACAGGCGTGGCAGGGGTTCGTAAAGGTGTGGTACCAGGGTACCTTCGAATGTCGAGAGGTAGAGGGTTTGTGACATTTCTTTCTCCTTCATAGGGGGATGGGTGGGCGCTAGGGACCGGGACTTACGGTCGTAAAGTTTGA
>BLSH010025170.1:208969-221007 GCA_018402905.1 Glandirana rugosa
GTTTAAAAACCACCGGTTGGTCTGGGCTAGCGGGCCAACGTCCGAGTTGAGAGGAGCAGAGGGAGACAGTTTTCAAGAGAATAAGGCAACGACCGCTGCTACTCCTCGTACTCCCAGGACGATTGGGTCTCCTTGCTGCCGGTAGCCGAGTTCGCCTACAACAATACAATCCATTCTGCAACCAAGCAATCTCCGTTTTGGGCGAATCTCGGCTACCACCGCACATTCCTGCCTAATGTCCTAACTGAGAGTCCCGTGCCTGTTGTGCAGGAGGTCGCACAATTCCTAGAAAGAAACAACCGCCTTCTGCGGGAGACCCTCGCACAGACCCAGCAACGGAATAAGAGAACTTTTGACAGAGGGAGACGAGGAGAGTTGAGCCTGCAACCGGGCGATCGGGTCTGGTTGGCCACCAAAAATTTGAGGCTATCATGCCCGTCTAAGAAATTAGGCCCTAGATATATCGGGCCCTTGCCAGTCAAACGGAGGATTAACAACGTGGCTTACGAGCTGGACCTTCCTCCTTCACTTAAGGTACATCCAGTGTTCCATGTGAATCTGCTCAAACCAGTGGCTAAGGATCCCTTCCCGGGGCAGAAAGCAGGCCCACCGGAGCCAGTCCTGGTGGATGGAGAGGAGGAATTTGAGGTGGAGACCATCCTTGACTGCAGAAGGAGAGCTGGTGTTACGCAGTTCCTGGTGAAGTGGAGAGGTTATGGGCCTGAGGAAAGCTCTTGGGAGCCAGAGAGCAACCTGCACGCCCAAGAACTCGTTAAGACTTTTTGGAGGAACAATCCAGCCAAGAGAGCCCGGTTGGGCATCCAGAGGCTGCCCCTTGGGGGGGGGCAATGTTAGTAAAGAAGCCTCTTTGTGTTTCCGCGGTGGTGCGCGCGCTTGTGCGCGTTCGCGCGCGCCTGTGCGCGTTCGTGTGCACACGGGTGCGCGCGTGTGTGCGCGCACCCGTGTGCACGCGCGCTCACATGCGCGCGCACGCGCCGGAAACTGGCGGCTCTATTTAAGCCAGCAGAGCCTGCTGCCCGGTGCTGTCCGCTCTACAGCGTTTGGCTCCTGTGACCCCGGCTTTATTCTGAAAGACTTCCTGCACCTGTGACCCCGGCTTCCTGTTTGACCCGTCTGCCTGCTGCCTGCCCCGACCTTCTGCCTGCCTCTGACTACGCCTCTGCCTGATCCTCTGAACCTTCTATTGCCCGTACGTTGCCGATCCTGCCTGTACCCGACTACCCGCTTGCCAGAACCACCTGTACCGCACTGCCAGCCCGTTACCGACCCGGCCTGCATCACCGACCATCCACCTGCACGAGCTTCAGCGGACCATCACCTGTCATCTGTGACCTAGTCCAACCCTCGTGCCCCCCTGTGCTCCAGAGTTTCCTGTCTCCACTACCAGGGGCTCTTGAACCAGGGCCGCAAGGGAGGTTGCCCCCGCATAAGTCAGACTCAACCATCAGGTACGTGACAGCCCTGTTCTATCTCTCTCCAGCCGAAATCACACTGAAAATGGCTGCCATTGAAAGAATACTTTTATACTGTGGGGCGTGAATGAGCCATGATTGGATAAAGGCATGTTGACAGTGTCCAATCATGACTCTGACAGTGCTCTGTGCTCAGATTGGCTGAAGCTTTAACTGCTTCAGCCAATCGGGGCTTGCAATGCATTTTTCAGCACTGTATTGCACTGCATTCAGGGCTGAACAAATGGTTGAATGTCCCGTTTGTTCGGCTGTTCACCGAACGACCGAACAACGAAAGTTTGGCCCGAAATTCCGAAATTATGCTCCGGCCGAAACGTTCATCCATCTCTACTTATTACAAAGATGGCTGCCAGGAGGCCCTATAGTTTGTTAATACCTTTTCAATCCCTTTTTAAACAGACATGGCTCCTCAAAGTGACAGGGATAACCTAAAGATTATCTCCTGGAACCTCAAGAGGCTTTGCTCCCCTAATAAGTGTAAGCGTATACTTAGACATCTAAAATGTCTCCAGGCTGATGTGGTGCTTCTGCAGGAGACCCATCTATCCGCAGACGATTTACCACATCTTCGTAAATTATGGGTTGGTGATGTTTATGGCTCTCCAGTAGGCCGCAAAACTGGGTTGGCTATTCTGCTGCATAAAAACCTGAAACACACTATCCGAGGTATCCGAGTTGATTCAACTGGCCATAAGCTGACATTGCATTTATCGTTAGCCTCTAGTGACATCACTGTCACCAACATCTATGGTACCAACTCCCCTGATAATGTATTTTTTCAGGAAATGGTGTCCTGGATACTGGATGCTCCTGAGGAGACTTCAACTCTGTCATGTGTCCGTCGGAGGACCGTACCAGTGCTCGATCCCATACCTCCCAGACTGCAGATCTCTCCCCGTTAGCTCAGGCCATCTCAACAATTCGTTTTATAGACCTATGGCGATTAACACACCCGACTGACCAAGATTTTACTTTTTTTTTTATCCCCCCACAACTCTTTTTCACGTATAGATTATTTTTTTGCTTCACAAGGCCTATTGTCGATACTGCATAATGCAGAGTGGTTTCTGACCATAGTCTCTATGGTGCATTTGACCAGTGTTTAACCATCATCTCCTTCACCCACTTGGCATTTCCCTTCATACTTGGCAGAAAACGAGGACTTCCGTCACATGCATTATGGAGCCTGGGCGGAATACGCCTCCATTAATGGAGCACATCTCACTGATCCTAACCTCTGTTGGGAGGTGGGTAAGGCATTCCTTAGGGGAAAAATTATCTCTTACACCACCCAGTTTAAAAGACATTCCCAACAGCAGTACACACAAGCTAGTGAAGCCTTATGCTCAGCACACACAACTTTAACACACACACATTGGATAATATAAAAACCTAAAAGCTGACTAAATGGAATTTTGATTTGTGGGCAGAACTACAGGAAGTGACGAAGACATCTTACTCTACATTGCGTTTCTACAGGTTTGGTAACAAGACGGGCAAGCTTTTGGCCAGACTGTGTGCAGGTCCCTGACAACCTACCTATATCTCTGCTTTAAAAAATTCAGCCGTTTCCCTCGTTACCTCTCCTGCTGAAATAAGTGAATTGCTTACTGATTATTACACGTCCCTCTACTCTGAGGATCCTACCCATCAGACAATGGCAGAGAGTTTGTTATACAAGGTACGCTTACCCCAACTAACCCCTAAACAATTAGAGGCCCTTAATGCTCCCATCTCAGTGGAAGACATTTAAACTGTGAATAAATCTTTAGCCTCATCCAAGGCCCCAGGTCCTGATGAATACACTGCTGAATTCTACAAATTGACTAGAGAATTCATTCCTGACACTTTGAAACATGTGTTTACCGCCATGTGGGAGGGAGGTCCATACCTACCCACCGGGGATGGGCCGAACTGACCCTTGTTCGGTTCGCACCAGAATTTTTGAACATCCCGAAAGTTCAGACCCAAACAACGAATCCCATTGAAGTCAATGGAACCCAAAACATGAAAAATCAAAAGTGCCAATTTTGAAGGATTATATGCAAGCAATTAGGCACACAATGGTTATAGGGGTCTGGGTCCTGCCCTAGGGAACATGTATCAATGAAAAAAAAAGTTTGTAAAAAAACATAATTTTTAAATGAGCAGTGATTTTAATAATGATTAAAGTGAAAAAAAAAGAAACATTCCTTTAAATATTGTGCCTGGGGGGTCTCCTTAGTCTGCCTGTAAAAGGGTGCATCTCTGTGATGTATAGAACATAGCCAGAGCAAAATGGCATTTCCAAAGGAAAAATTGTCATTTAAAATCATTTTAAAAAATTGCGTGGGATCCCTCCCAGTCCAAACCAGGCCCTTCAGGTCTGGTTTGGATTTTGAGGGGAACCCCGTGCCAAATTTAAAAAAAAATTGACGTGGGATCCCCCCTAAACTCCAAACCAGACCCTTATCCAAACACGCAACTTGGCTGGCCAGGATAGGGGGCCCCCCCCCTCCTGAACCATACCAGGCTACATGCCCTCAACATGGGGAATATGGGTGCTTTGGGGCAGGGGGGGCTCTGATGGGGACAAGAGCCTTTTCCCCGCAACCCTTGCCAGTGGTAATGGGGGTCTGTGGGCGGGGGCTTATTGGAATCTGGAAGCCCCCTTTAATAGGGGGCCCCCAGATCCCGGCCCCCCCATGTGAATTAGTATCAGGTACATCGTACCCCTACTATTTCACCAAAAAGTTTTAAAAAAGTAAAAACCAGAGGAGACAATTGGGGACAAGCCCTTTATTAAAAAAGAAAACAAATTGGTGTCCCCTCTTGTACTCCATCGTCAATCATGGCGAGCGACGACCCAAAATAAATAAATAAATAAATGCAACAGCTCCTCATCCATGGGAGGACTCCCATCGATTGCTCTCTCTTTGCTTTGACAGTTTATTGATAGTGAAGGGCGGGGCCACCTGGTGATGTAAGCACGTGACCCGCCCCCTCTGATGTCACATGATGTCAGAAGGGGCGGGGTCACCCACTTATGTCGCCGGGTGGCCCCACCCTGCCATATAAATTAACTGCTAAAACAAATACTTAATTGACAGCTTTGGGGAACTATCAGGCTTTTCTATTAACTGGGACAAGTCAGTACTTATGCCCCTGGACTTACTACTTGAACCACTGCCGGAGTGCGCGCAACGGTAAGAGTGGTCTATCAATTTAGATATCTGGGGATTCAGGTCATGCCAGACCCAGCTGATTTTATAAGACTGAATTTACTACCGTTAGAGAGAAATGCTCCAGTTGGTGCAAGCTCCCTCTTTCGGTGGTTTGGAGGGTCAATTTAATTAAAATGGTATGGGCCCCCCAACTCCTCTATATCTCCAATAATGCCCCAGTGTGGATTCCAAGAAAATGGTTCCAGTGAAATGACACACAAATTAGGGAACTAATCTGGCTTAAAAAGAACACTCGCATAAGTTTAACCACACTGCAGATGGGGAAGGATCAGGGAGGACTGGGGGTTCCCAACCCCAGGGTTTAATACATAGCGTCCCAGGTTCAGCAGCTGGGGGGATGGGATGAATTGGATCCCTTGGATCCAATTCGAAATATGATTATCCCAGAAGTGCTCTGCCCTGACACATCTAGAGGAGGGTTTTTCGCACTTGCCTAGGACAATGCCTACAATCTCCCTTCTCATTACACTGTGGAAACAGGTCAAGTCAAATTTAAACATAAATGGCTTTCTGAAAAGTACACCACTATGGCATAATCATAACTACAAAGAAATAATGAAACTGGAAGGATTTAAGGGGTGGGAAGAAGCTGGACTTAAATATATCTCACAACTATACAATGGAACAATCCTAAAATCATTTTTGGAACTCCAACAGGAGTTGCAATTTCCGAGGATCCACTTCTATAAATACTTCTATAAATACTTACAAATTTGACAGTGAATGCACAAGCAAGGGTCACTAAACTTGAGCTGGTAGTACACCCCATATTGGGTGATGTGTTACAGACCTCGGACAAAAAGGGAATGATATCCAGTGTCTACTCTATGGTGCTTGGCGCAATGCACAGTGATAAGATATTACCGTGCAAGAGGGGTTGGGAGGATGATGTGGGAGCTATCGATGGGGATGTGTGGGAGGCATGCATGGCGGCTGCCCCATTGGTCTCTGTGTCAGCCCTGCAAAAGTTGTCCCATCTCTTCTTATTGCACAGATCATATAGAACACCGCAAAAACTACATGGATGGGGATATAGGGAGAGTCCACTGTGTCCGAAATGCCAAAGAGAAGATGAAGATTTTATACACATGCTATGGCAATGCCCAAAACTCTTCCGGTATTGTGAAGAGGTCATCTCTATGATCTCACAAATCTATCAGTACATGCTTGCAAAGGATCCAATTGTGTGCCTGTTGGGAGCTCTTGAAGAGGAGCTTCTGACTCCCCACACCCATCTAGCAATAATATGTCTACTGTATATGGCATGTAAGCTTATTGCTAAATGTTGGATCTCTCCTAGAGTCCTCACAAAGGGACAGTGGGTGACAAAAGTTAATTTAATGTTAATAAGAGAAAGGTTGATGTATATACATAGAGGGGCGTCCAAAAAGTTCCTGTCTATGTGGCAACCATGGCTGGACGTTCCGGGCCTGGCACTGCAACAACTGGTAATGAATAGGCTTCTGGAGGGCTGAGGGGCAGGAGATATACAATTGCATAAAGTGAATGTAGTGTTATAAGGTGTGCTATGTGGGATAATGGATGTGGGAGCAGCAGTAAATAAGTTAGTTGTTTTTTCTTTTTGTCTTATTCTGAATAACAGATTCTTCTGAGAATACTGGGTAAGAATGTTAGAGACCACTGCATAGATCTTCTCTTGGTATGGGTTAAGTCTGCACAGATAGAACTGCATATTTTAGTCACTGCTACTATACATGCACCGAAGATAGGTATGGGGATGGTCAATGCATGACATGGTGGTGAAGACTGCAGATTATATCATAATGGTTATGTTCAGATCTTGCATTGTGAACAGATGTATGCCTTTTACCGTAAACATGTTACTGATTGCATATTGTTGTGGTCTTTATAATTATAATAAAAACCTTTTTCTGATTAAAAAAAAACTGCTAAAACAAACAGCGTGCAGACGGCAGGAGCCCTCCCAATGTTGAGGATCTGTGCATGCTGTCTGCGCGCTATGCATTATGGGGAGCTCTGCTGTGGCGAAGTTGCCTCATAATGTTGTGGGTTGGTCGGGGGGGGGGGCCCGTTTGTTTGGCTGTCCGCCAAACAGGCGAACAACAGTTCGCCTATCCCTACTCCCCACAGGAGCTCAGGCACACAATCCAAGAAAGGGAAAGACCCATTATACCCAGGCTTGTATCAACCAATTTTGTTAATCAATGTAGACCTTAATATACTGTCCAAAATAGTAGTCTCCTGATTGGCCTTCCTACTTCCTTCCCTGATATACCCAGCTCAATTTGGCTTTGTCTCGGGGCGTTCGGCAACTTTAAACGCTGTAAAGTCTTACTAGTGCCAAATTACACCCAGATCAGGATATTGCTATTATCTCCCTAGACGCCGGAAAGCCATTCGATAATATCAGTTTTTCATGGTTATTCAAAGTAATGAATGCCTTTGGTTTTTCGGGTTTGATGCTGCGTTTTTTGCACCAAATGTGCGCATCTCCACCGGCTCGTCTCGTTACCCCAGATTTTACCTTAGATACCATACCCCTGACTAAGGGAATAAGACAGGAATGTCCCCTCTCCCCTTTGCTATTTAATATAGTGATTGAGCCTCTATCCAGAATCCTTAACTCATCCACTGGTGTTAGCAATATCACTATTGGCAATCAGATTTCTCAGTCCGCTTTATTTATTTATACAATATACTGCTGTTCTCCTCTAATCCTCTTAGAGTTTTATAAACTATGGGACTTGTTTGCAGCCTTTGGACTAGATTAATTTAGATAAAAGTGAGGGCTTAGCATTGCATCCCGGTTATCTGCTAAATGGAGATTGTCTTCTCCATTTACTATAGCCACTCAACATATCACCTACTTGGGCATACACATAGGTCGAGAGCCATCCTCCCTATATATTCTCAACTATCCACCTTTAATAACAAAAATTGTGAAGGAGTTGGAAGCTTGGGAGATATCACCTTTTTTTTTTTTTCAAAAGATTTTATTGATATTTTGAGAACATGACATACAATAATTGCCCACCCTGTGACATCCGCCACTAAGTTGCATACATAAGTACAAAAGGTAAAGGGCACACTCTTAGGTTCAATTGAACAACACAGATGAAGAAACATTGACATGGGTATGATATCATTCAAGACTATACCTAGGCTGGTATGAAGGGGGGAGGGAGGGGGATAGAGGGGGCAGAAACATAAACTCGGGGGTGCTGCACAGAGAGGTGACGGTGCACTAATGGATGTGTCGGTACATACGAGAGGGAGACCAGAGATACTGTGTCCTCATTCCTAGGGGGCAGAGATCTAGGGTGTGTAAAGTGACTACCATATTGGGTAGGTGTCATAGGGAGCAACAAGAGGAAGGGCCAGAGAGCAGTCCCCGCGACTAATATCTGAGGGTCAGAGATGGATGGACCTTGCGGCATTCCTAAAGTCATATAGTTAGCACCACATACCGAGTTAGATAGGAGACATAGGAATAACAATAGTTTTGTAAATGACATACTCTGTGGACATTCATAAAGATAGGACTGGACAGAAAACGTATCCATCCTGGTCATATATGCATTTGAGTCCATCATAGTAGAGATGAGGTGACTTGTTGATAGCTTCCAGCTCCTTTTGGGATAAAGTGCTATGCATGTAGTTTTGCCATTTTGTTTAGAAGAGATTTCAGATGGCAGATATAGATCTGTTGTAAATCTTTCCCTACAGAGCAGCAGGAGGAGTTCTTTCTTGACATGGGTAACAGAGGGATGAGGAGGTTGTGTTCAATTTTTGAGGATTATCCTGCGAGCTATCAAGAGTGTAGTTTGTATCCAAGGTATGTGTGGCAATAAGTTTTTGTTGGTAGATCCAGTTGAGGATGAGAGATCCCAAAAACCAAATAGTATCAGGAGCGGGATCTTAGGGATTTGGATGAGAGTAATACTTTGAATGTTAGAAATGATCTGGTCCCAGAAAGTAGAGATCTGAAGTCAGCTCCAGAATCAGTGGACGAGAAATCATTTCTCTTGGGGGCAAGCGGTGAGGCGTAATATCTGATTATATCCTTCAACTAGTTTTTCCGTCAAGTCTTCAATGGGGAAGTCCTTAGTCCATTTTGATGCCGCAATGATTATCGGAGAAATTGACGTAGCTTGTATAAGGGGTTTGTAAATGTCCGATATGGAGTGAGAACCCTTGCACAAAAGCTTTTCTATGATAGATGTTTCGATCTTTTTTGGGCCGTCTGTTAGAAGAAGACTGTTCTGAGGGATTGTTTGCATTTGATTGTGGTTTCCTCTAGCTCCTGTAGCAGCAGCTCTATTTGAACTTCCTGCTTCCTGTGGCGGGTGCTGTCCGTTCTACAGCATCTGGGTACCTGTGAGCATCAGCTCTGATCCCTGTGATCCGTTCCTGTGTTATTCCTGCCCTTCTGATCCGACCCGGCTTGATCTGTCCTGCTGACTATCTGCCTGCACCTACCCCGGCCATCCACGACCATCCGTTTGCCTGATCCCTCTGTACTTCTGCTGCCAGCTTGTTAACGACCCCGCTTGGACTTTGACCACTCTTGCCTGACCCTTTGTACCGCACAGTCCGCCAGTTGCCGACCCAGCCTGCACGACCACCCGCCTCTCTGCACGACTACCTGGAGCTTCACACCACCACCAGTGACCATCCAGCCCTCGTGCCATCCCGCACTCCGGGACTTCCTGTCTGCACTACCAGGGGTCCCAGAATCGGGTGTGTAAGAGCGGTTGTTCCCAGCATAAGACAGACTCCACCACCAGGACCGTGACAGTAACGGACAGCCATGTCCGAGTCTGCGCAGGGAACACCCTCCGCCATGGATCAATTGTGTGTACATTTGGCCGGGCTCACGCAAGCCGTGAAGTACCTGCAGGAAGGCTATACCCGGCTGCAGGGAGAAGTGCGGGAAATGCGTGACCTTTCTGCTCCCTCCACATCTGGAGGTGGAGCCGCCACCGCCCGCACCATTGTGGCATTGCCTTCAGAGCCCAAGATCCCTTTACCCGACAAGTTTGCGGGGGACCGCAGTAAGTTCCGGACCTTCCGCAGTGCATGCGAATTATACTTGGGACTGCAGCCCAGCACGTTCTCTCTTGAAGCCACCAAAAGTGGGCTTGGTCATTTCATTGCTGCAGGTTGACCCCCTAATCTGGGCTCATCGCCTCTAGGAACAGAGAGCACCTGAAGTCGGAACCCTGGATGCCTTCTTCAACGCCATGGCCCAGCTCTACCAGGATCCTCACCTAGCAGCCACAGCTGAGGCCACCTTGCACACCCTACAGCAGGGTCGGCGCACCGCGGAGGACTATGTGGCAGAGTTCCGGCGCTGGAGTGCAGACACAGCGTGGAATGACGCCGCACTCTGCTACCAATTCAGGTTGGGCCTGGCTGAGCCACTGAAGGATGAGCTTGCCCGCGTTGGGTTGCCTGCGACCCTGGATACCTTAATTAATTTGGCCATTCAGATTGACCGAAGGCTCAGGGAACGCCAGACCGAGCGAGCAGTGGGACCCCTTCCTGTCCCACGCCCAACCTGGATGATGTCTCGGGTGCCTGGTCGCACAGCCCCGGCACCAGCTCCATCTGTACCCACAGACCTGACTGAGCCAATGCAATTGGCCTCCTGCGCCCTTCCTTTACTCCAGAGGAGAGACAGCGACGTCGGGCGCTCAGCCTGTGCCTTTATTGCGGTGAACCCGGACACATGGTGAGGACCCTGTCTATCTCTTTACAGTTGCCCGGAGTGGGCATTCAAGTGCCAGCGATCATTGATTCAGAGGCGTGTAGCTGCTTTATGGACCAAGCAATTGCTGCACTACACCAAGTGCCCCTGCGCCCCAAAGCGCATAAGTTAACTGTCCGCCTGGCCGACGGAACGGCCATCAAATCTGGCCAGGTGACAACGGAGGCCCAGCCAATTCCCGTAATCACCACCGAAGGGCACCAGGAGCTTCTTATTCTTGACATCATAGCGTCACCCCTGTTCCCCATCATCTTGGGGCTGCCTTGGCTCCGGGCACACAGCCCCAACATAGACTGGTCCTCAGAACATATCCAATTCCCATCTCCCTACTGTGGCCAACACTGCCTGCTTCCCTCCAGAAATGTTGGTCCTTCTCTCCTCAGCCTGGACTCTGAACCAGACCCCAAAACCTGCAAAGTGGTGCCTCCCACGTACCATGAGTACCTGGATGCCTTTAGCAAGAAAGGGGCGGACCAACTTCCACCACACAGACCCTATGATTGCCCCATAGAGCTACTGCCGGGCACCGAGGTACCTTTTGGCCGCATCTATCCATTGTCTGAACCTGAGCTGGCAGCCCTCAAGGCATATGTGGATGAAAATTTGGCCAAAGAGTTCATCAGACCATCCACCTCCCCTGCTGGGGCTGGCATCTTCTTTGTTGAAAAGAAGGATCACTGCCTCTATCCCTGCATAGATTACAGGGAACTCAATCGGATTACGGTCAAGAACCGCTACCCTCTTCCGCTTGTTCCGGAACTCTTTCAGAGGCTTGGGTCGGCCACCATGTTTACCAAACTTGATCTTAGAGGGACATACAACTTAGTCCGCATCAGAGAGGGCGATGAGTGGAAGACCGCCTTCCGGGCTCATTTCGGCCATTATGAGTACCTTGTTATGCCCTTCGGGCTCTGCAACGCCCCTGCTACATTTCAACACCTAGTCAATGATGTGTTCCGTGATTATCTGGACATTTTTGTCATAATGTATTTGGATGACATCTTAATATTCTCAGCTTCCTTTGAAGAGCACCGGAAACATGTGTGCTGTGTCCGTAGCCGCTTGCGGCAGCATAGACTGTATGCTAAGGCTGAAAAATGCGTCTTTGAGCGCTCTAGCATCCAGTTCCTCGGGCTCACGTTGTCGGTCTCAGGGGTCACCATGGATCCACAGAAGGTCACCGCTATACTGAACTGGCCGGCACCTGTGGATAAGAAAGGGGTCCAATGGTTTGTCGGGTTTACGTTTGGGCTGTTTGGTAACCTGGGGAAAGAATAGGTGTCCACGGCCGGTCAAGTCATATCGCCACTGGAAGACACCTAGGTACCACTGGGGACTCTGGCTGTTGCACTCGGGCTCCTTGACCTACGATCTCGCGAGTTTCTGCGTAAAAAGTCGGAATCGTATGTCAGATACGACGGCGTTCGCCGATGCCTGTGTCGTGTGTACAAAGGCCACGAGAAGTTTCCTTCGACTCTTATAATTCTACAGTAGGTTTATGTAATACTGTTTTTACAGGTCTATTAGTGCCTTGTGTAGTAACTGATCCACAACTTTACATCGTCCCCG
>BLSH010025233.1:28066-40960 GCA_018402905.1 Glandirana rugosa
CGCGACGCCCTGTTTGTTTTGCCAGAGGGCCCGCGCAAAGGTTTAGCGGCCTCTTCGGCAACAATTTCTCAGTGGATTAGAAAAACCGTGACCCATGCGTATTCTGTTCGGGGCAAGGTTCCCCCTTTTCCGGTCACGGCTCATTCTAACCGGGCGGTTAGTACTTCCTGGGCCTTCAGACACCAGGCTTCGGTGTCACAGGTGTGCAAGGCTGCCACTTGGGCCTCGGTTCACACTTTTACTAAGTTTTACAAAGTTGATGTGTTTGCATCTTCAGATGCTGCTTTTGGCCGCAAAGTTCTGCAGGCGGCAGTGTAGGCGCGACTGGCGCCTCCTCAGAGGTTCACTTGGGTACAGTTGTTTTTGCGTTTACCCACCCCTCTTTTTTGACACAGCTTGGGGACGTCCCCACAAAGTCAAGAAGAGCTGCGTCTGTCAGTGAACGTAGGAAAAAAAGGGATTTTATTGTAACTTACCGTAAAATCCTTTTCTCCGAGTTCACTGACAGATGCAGCACCCACCCCTCTGGGCTCTGTTTTGGTACGGCTTGTGTACAAACTGGAGAGCTCCTCTGTGGGGGGGGTTTTAATGTAGGAAAGGAGGACGGCCCCCAGGGGAGGGGCCAGCTGAATTCTTTCCCTGCCTAGTTAACTCCTGGTAAGACTAACATAAAACCCCACAAAGTCAAGAAGAGCTGTGTCTGTCAGTGAACTCGGAGAAAAGGATTTTACGGTAAGTTATAATAAAATCCCTTTCTCATCATTTCCAATAAATTATTTAATTTTGTATACATCGTACATGTTGCTGGGTTATCCCTTCTCTTCCTTTGGAAGTGCCTGGACCTTCTTTTTTTGTTGGGGGCCTTTCCCTAACTTTGATACTTTGGTCAGTGCTGGTCCCATTGGTGAACCCCACCCTAAATTGGGTGTGACAGCAGTTTTATGATTTGATCTCAACTTGTCCAAAAGTTTTGAGATCTGTGTCCATACTTCCCTATTCCCCATCTCCCCTTTTCTATTTTGGTTATATGCACATCCTACCAGGAGTTGACTAGGCACATAGAAAGAAAGCAAGCTGACCCCTCCCAGGGGGCCATCCTCTCTCTCCCATATAACACCCCTGCTCTGCATAGCATATTGGTTTTATTATGCCTAGTGCAAGGAGTTAGACCTGGCTCCCTTATGGGACCTGCGGTTCACCTCTTTTGCTACCGCTTTTTAATTTTCTCAAGATATCTGATGAAGACTGCTATCAAGAAGCCGGCTGGGGCATAGAGGATGTCTAGCATCCTGAACTTTCCCCAGCGCTGCCGACCGATGCGAGCTAGCCTTAGTGTTGGCGGGGCCCAGCGCATTGTGCCCGTTCCGTGCGGGTATCCAGTGGGTGACCCCCACTTGCGCCCAGTGACCGGACCTTGTTCCTGTCCAGGGGCCTGTGGCCTGCAGCATCCTTCTCTGGCAGCGGGAGGAAAGTCTGCAACTGGGTGGCTGGTGAGTGGCCCCCTCTCTCCTACCTGGGGGGTTGGGCGACTTGAGCGATTTGAGCCGGCCGGTGGAGGGTGTTTCGCTGGGCTAGAGCCTCCCCTGGGTGTACTCGCCCCCCTCCTACACCCCCCTGCACCGCACCCCGCGCTTCCGAACCGCCATGTGGCGATCCACCACCAATTTGCCGTAGCCGCAGCCATTTTCTTGGGGTTCCCCTCTAGTGCTGAGCGGCGGCAATTTTGCCATAGTCGCGGCCTGTATACAGGCTTTGGCCTCTTGTGACCGCTCTGCGGCCATGTTGGCTGTGCCTGGAAAGAAACTTGCTGCTAGCCGTTTGCTTCCTCTCTCACCCTGGGGCAGCGTGGATGGCGCAGGCTCTGACTGGCGGTCACTAAGCACTCCTACTGGGACTCAGCGCTTGTGAGGCTACAAACAGCAAGTATAGCTGGGCTCTCCCTGGGGCGCTGGTAGCGGTGGGTGCAGTCCTCCTGGGGTCTCCCTGGCTGATCTATGGGGCGGTGGTGGGGCTACGTTGTGGGGGTGTTAGGGCATTTTTTTTCTGCCTGTCGGGTCCGGTGGCACAATAGCGGATGAACCTGCGATTTTCTCCTGAGGAGGAGTCAGCGGCAGCACAACCTGCGCTAGGGACCATGGTGTCCCTGGACCAGCTGAAAGCAGTATTTGGGGAATTCCTTCCCCGGGCGGGACCGAGCTGGGTTAAGTGGGTCCCTAACAAGCGTCCGCCTCCCCCTCTCATCGGGGGAAGAGTCCGACCCGGAAGTGGCCTCGGGAGTCACGGGGACCCCCGTGGAGCTCTGAGGGTGAGCTGGATCCCTCGGACGGGGAAGAAGACCAGGGGGCCTTGGTTGCGCGCGTGAAGGCACTGGTGGCCGCACTGATTGCTGGTATCCGTGCGTCCTTGCGACTGGACCAAGCAGGAGAGTCGCAGGAGACCGCATACGTTTGTGGGTCTGCTAGGCCACCCAGGTCCCCTAAGGCTTATCCTTGTGATCAATTTTTTGACCATTTGGTCTATCAGGAATGGCGGCATCCACAGAATTCCTTTGCCCTGCCAAAACGCTTCGCTATATGTTATCCATTTGAGGATAGCTTTGTGAAGAAGTGGGCATCCCCCGCAGTGGACCCTCCGGTGGCTCGTCTGAATAAGGCAACGACCATTCCCTTGGAGGGGTCTCCCTCTTTTAAGGACCCAGCTGATAGGTGGACGGAGGCAGTGTCCAAAGCACTTTTTCTGCTGGCAGGGTCAGCCATGAGGCCAGCAAGGGGTCGAGGCCCGGCAAGTCTGCTACGGGGGCCGGTAAACTATCCTGGCAATGCAAGAGTGAAAAGACAGAGGATAAGTCGTCCTCCGCATGATGGGGGCGGCTTCTGGAGTTCGCAGACAGGTGGACTGCCCGCATTTCCGACCGGTGTGTGTGCAGGAAGTGGTGTCCTCTGGGTACAGGATAGAGTTCAGCACTCTACCCCCAGACAGGTTCTTCCCATCGAACTTGAGTCTCCCTCAGGGGCGTCGAGGCCCTATTCAGGGCTGTCCAGGCGCTCTCCGCACAAGGGGTAATTGTGCCGATACCTCCGCTGTAAAGATTCCGCGGCTTCTACTCTGGTTCTGGACCTGAAATCGCTCAATCACTTTGTGAGGGCGCGAAAATTCAGAATGGAGTCTGTCCGCTCGGTTGTGGCTGCCCTACACCAAGGGGACTGCATGGAGTCTCTGGATATCAGGGACGCGTACCTCCATGTTCCCATTTGTCTCTGGCACCAGCACTTCTTTCGCTTTGCGGTAGGAGATCTGCATTACCAATTCATGACACTTTCCTTAGGTCTGGCCTCGGCTCCTTGGGTGTTCACCAAGCTGGTGGCTCTGGTGCTGGCACTATTGAGGCAGAGAGGCATTGCGGTGGTAGCGTACCTCGACTACCTGCTCCTGAGAGCGGAGTCAGCCACGTTCTCCTCCAGAGCCGAGGCAATCACCATGGCCTCATTGAAAGACTTAGGCTGGCTGATCAATCTGCAGAAGTCGACATTGACACCGTCCTGTCGCCTGGAATACCTGGGTCTGATTCTGGACAGGAAGCAGGCGAAGGTGTTCTTGCCTCCGGCCAAGTTGCTGACCCTTCAAGCCGCGGTGCGAACCCTGCTGTCATGCCGGTGGCCCTCCTATGCGGGTGCTGGGGCTCATGGTTTTGGCCTTCGAGGCGGTACATTACGCCCAGAGTCACTCTGCTCCTTCAGCGAGCGATTCGGTCACGGTGGGACAAGTCTCCGCTGTCCCTGGACCAGCTGATCATATTGGATCATCAGACCAGAGGATCGTTGGCCTGGTGGCTTCGGGCCCCGGCTCTGACGTTGGAAGTAATTTCTCCCCCTGAAATGGTAGGCTGGCGTCCGTCGTGACTACCGATCGGGCTTGGGGGGGTTCTGGGGCAGCTGTCTGCTCAGGGCCGCTGGTCGGCGCAGGAATCCCGCCTTCCGATTAATGTGCTGGAGTTGAGGGCGATCAGGCTTTGCCTCTCCCCACTGGACGGTAAGGTTGCGTGGCCTCCCGATTCGGGTTCGGTCAGACAACGCCACGGCAGTGGCGTATGTGAACCATCAGGGCGGCACGAGGAGCTCGGCAGCAGCTGTGGAAGCGACCCTCATTCTGTGATGGGCAGAACTTCATGTGCTGGCAATCTCCGCCATTTACATTCCGCGCATAGATAATTGGCAGGCGGACTTTCTTAGTCGCCAGACGCTGGATCAGGGGGAATGGTCCTTGCATCCAGAAGTGTTCTGCCAGATTTGCCACAAGTAGGGCATGCCAGATGTGGACCTCATGGCATCTCGGTTCAATCACAAGGTGGAAACCTGTGTGCAGGACGAGAGACCTGCGGGCGGCTGCTACGGACGCGCTGGTGGTGCCTTGGGGTCGGTATTGGCTCCTGTACACCTTTCCTTCCATCAAGCTTCTACCGTGGCTACTGCACAGGGTAGAAGCAGAGGGGATTCCGACAATTCTGGTAGCCCTGGATTGTCCTTGGTGCCCTTGGTACGCCGACGTGGTGCGAATGGTGGCAGATGGTCCCTGGTGTCTTCCGCTGCACGAAGATCTGGTCTCTCAGGGACCCATCTTGCACCCTGCTTTACCCTCGCTGGCTTTGACGGCTTGGCTATTGAGTCCCAGGTGTTGAGGGATAGGGGTGTCGCTGACTCCATGATCCCTTCCATGCTTAAAGCATGCAAGTGTACTTTACGCAAGATTTATCATCGCACCTGGAAGGCCTATATTGCCTGGTGTGAGGCGGGGGGTTGGAACCCTCGCTCTTAGGTTGTGTCCAGGGTCCTGGCTTTTTTGCAGCAGGGCCTGGATAAAAAATTTGGCTTTGAGTACTCTCGGGTCAGATTTCGGCTTTGGCGATTCTATTTCAACGGCCTTTGGCGTCATTCGTTGATGCGTACATTTGTACAGGGTGTACGCCATGTGGCTCCTCAGGTACGGTCGCCTTTGGCGCCGTGGGATTTGAATTTGGTGCTTTCTGTACTGCAGATACCGCCATATGAGAACATCGGGGATATTCCCTTACAATTGCTGTCACAGAAAGTGGCATTCTTGGTGGCCATTACATCCGCTAGGCGGGTGTCTGAGTTGGCAGCGTTGTCCTGCAAGTCTCCTTACCTAGTCCTTCATAGGGACAAGGCAGTCTTGCGCCCTTCTTCGTTTCTACCGAAGGTGGTCTCTTCTCGTTCGTTCGTTCGTTCGTTCGTTCGTTCATTATGTCCGCACCCGTCTCATCCCAAGGAGTTTGAGTGACATTCCCTGGATGTCGTAAGGGCTTTGCGGGTGTACTTGGCGACTACAGCTTCTTTTCGGAAGTCTGATGCGTTGTCTGGGCTGACGAATGGTCTGCGCAAGGGGTTGGCGGCCTCGTTGGCTAATGTTTCCCGTTGGATCAGACAGACCATGACCCATGCATATACTGTTTGGGGCAAAGTACCCCTTTTTTCCTGTCACGGCTCATTCCACCAGGGCAGTTAGTACTTCCTGGGCGTTCAGACACCAGGCTTCGGTGTCACAGGTGTGCAAGGCGGCTACTTGGGCCTCGGTGCACACGTTTACGAAGTTTTACAAAGTGGATATTTCAGCATCCCTGGATACTGCTTTTGGCCACAAAGTTTTGCAGGTGGCGGTGTAGGCGCGGCTGGCGCCTCCTGAGAGCAATCTGTTGGGTACAGTTGTTGTTTACCCACCCCTCTTGACTGACACAGCTTTGGGACATCCCCACTTGTCAATGAAGGGCTGCGTCTGTTAGTGAACGTAAGAGAAAGGGATTTTATTAAAACTTACCATAAAATCCTTTTCTGAGTTCACTGACAGACGCAGCACCCACCCCTCTGTATTGCGTTTGTACGGCTTGTTACGAACTGATATGCTATGCAGAGCAGGGGGGTTATATGGGAGAGAGGACGGCCCCCTGGGAGGGGTCAGCTTGTTTTCTTTCTATTTGCCTAGTCAACTCCTGGTAGGATGTGCATAATAACCCCACTTGTCAATGAAGGGCTGCGTCTGTCAGTGAACTCAGAGAAAAGGCTTTTAAGGTAATTTTTTTTTTTTTTTAAATATTCTTTATTCTTTCAAAGTTTTTCCAATACACATTAACCATACAAATCCATACTTACAGTAGGCAGTGAACACATATGCTTTACCTATCATGGCACTCATTTGACATACATTACGAGCCCAATTACTCCCTCTACTAACTTAATGCGGACTAATTACGGGGCCTTGTCTACCTATACAACTGTACATGTCTTCGTATATTACTTTAGACCTATTACTTTTAGAGAGCCAAGACCACATGCTACCTACATATCCTTTTAACAAAAAAATAAAAGGTAAGTTTTAATCCCTTTTTTTTTTTTTTTTTTTTTTTTTTTTTTTTTGTGGGTCACAACCAATATCAAGGATCAAAGACCCAAAACTCCAAAGAAGTGGCTCTTTAATAAAGCAAAGCGGTTTTACCTCTGAAGAAAACTCCCAGTAAAGACTAGGGGTGCTAGGACCAGCTTCCAGGAAGGCTCGAACATTGGGAAGGAATTATCAGACACCATACATCTTGCGTGCATATAGGGCAGTAGGGTGGAGGAAATTAATGCCTAGCTATCACATGTGTGCTGCACTGTTCTGAGGCCTGCTACATCTGCGCCCTCAGGACTGTTGACTGAGCTCCTGTCGACAGCTCTGTTAACTGACATTTGATAGCTGGAAGGCATTGCCCTTTATCAGTGTTGTGTAGCCTAGTGGTTCTCAAGTACCCCCAACGGACCATGTTTTGGGAACTTCCCTTAGATAAAATTGCCCTCATCAATACCATGTCATTGATTTTGATTTAAAGCAGCTTTACAAAGTAAAGAAAACATGGACCATGGGGGGGGGGGGGTGGAGGGTGTACTTGAGGACTTAAGGTAAGAGCCACTGGTGTAGCCAATCACACTGTAAATATTGGGAGTCCAGCCTACTAGCTTGGGGGGGGGCACACGCGCCCATTTTAAAGTGCAGGCTTTGGCTGGTGTAAAGTGGGTTAAAGGAAGGGTAGTGTCTTGAATCTGTAGACCCTCAATTTCTTCTTGATCAGGTCAGACCTGCTAAAGGCAGCAGTCTTTTGCTCAACCAGGAAGGATGATGCCAGTTCAGAACACCAGATCCTTCAAGGATTTTACTTTCCAGAAACTTTGTAAAGTAAAAATTATAATCATTTTGGTAAATATATTGAACTGGTACCTGGAGTACAATTTTGTGTGTAAAGCAGTTCTAAAGGAGTTCATTTTCACCTGGGAGTTACAGGATGCATACTTGCGCACCCCAAAACCAAAAGTTCCTGCATCTCGCGGTACTGACAGAATGGGATTTGCTATTAGCAGTTCCACATGTGATATTGCACTCACTCACCCTGCACAGACAGCTTGCCAGACAACAATCTAAGCACCAGTAGACAAGAGTGAGTCACTGGGGACTAGTTAAGTTTGCAGTTAACATTTTAACCACATCAATACTGGGCACGAAAACCCCCTTCCTGTCCAGGCCATCTTTCAGCACTATCAAGCTTTGAATGACAATTACTCAGACATGCAACCTTGTACCCATATGAAATTTGCGTCCCCTTTTTTTTCACACAAATAGAGCTTTCTTTTGGTGGTATGTAATCACTAGTGGGTTTTTTATTTTTTGTGCTATAAATAAAAAAACGACTGAAATTTTTGTGAAAGTTTTTTTTTTTTTTTTTTTCTTTGTTTCTGTCAAAAATTTAGCAAATTAGTAATTTTTCTTCATAAATTTTGGCAAAGATTTATACTACTACATATCTTTGGTAAAAATAACCCAAATCGGTGTATATTTGGTCCTTGTGAAAGTTGGTCTACAAACTATGGTGCCAATCCTAATTGGGGATTTTAACTACCCGGAAATTAACTGGAGTAATGGCACTGCTGGGACAGCTAAAGGGCAAAAATTTATAGACCTATTACAGGACAATTTTTTTTATGGTCCAGTTTATTGAGGCCCCAACTAGGAATGATGCTTTGTTGGACCTGGTAATCTCAAACCATGCAGAGCTTATTACCAATATTCATATAAAAGAACATCTGGGTAACAGTGACCATAACATAATTTCATTTAATGTAAGCTGCAAGCAACAAACACAAATGGGAAAGAAAAAAACACTTAATTTTAAGAGGGCAAATTTTACAAAGATGAGGGCTGCTCTCCAGGACTTAGACTGGGAGGGAATATTGGCATCAATGAACACAGAACAGAAATGGGAATTTTTCAAAAAAACTGTATGCGAACTCACTGCAAAGTATATTCCCATGGGCAATAAATTTAAGAGGCTAAAAAGAAAACCTATGTGGCTCACGGCCAAAGTTAAAGTTATAAATGATAAGAAAAGGGCATTTAAAAAATATAAAAATGAGGGAACACTACCATCTTTTAAATGTTACAAAGAATATAACAGAATATGTAAAAAGGAAATCAAGGGTGCAAAAATTCACAACGAACGACAGATTGCAAAAGATAGTAAGACTAACCCCAAAAAATTCTTCAAATATATTAATAGTAAAAAGGTCAGGTCTGAGCATGTAGGCCCTTTACAAAATCTAGAGTGCGTGACTGGGGACAAAGAGAAGGCAAACTTATTAAATACTTTCTTCAGCTCTGTGTATACAAAGGAGCATGGGGGAGCTCATGTCAATGTCGGGGTTTGTAGTGACACTGCCCCAAATGATCCACAATGGCTCAAAAGTGAAATGGTCCAGAAGTATTTAGACAGAATAAGGGTAGATAAAGCACCTGGACCAGATGGCATCCATCCATGGACCTTAAAGGAATTGAGCTCTGTCATTTCAAAGCCATTGTATCTCATTTTTAGGGACTCCTTAATGACTGGAATAGCACCACTGGATTGGCGTAGGGCCAATGTGGTGCCTATATTTAAAAAGGGATCGAAGTCTTTACCAAGTAACTATAGACCTGTTTAACTTCTATAGCTGGGAAGATACTGGAGAGTTTAATAAAAGACCACATAGATGAGTTCTTGTTGGATAAAAAGATTTTAAGCAACAGACAGCATGGATTCATGAAAGACAGAAGTTGTCAAACCGGATTTCTTTTTATGAGGAGGTAAGTAAAGCCTTAGACAGAGGGGTGGCTGTGGACGTGGAATACTTAGATTTTGCAAAAGCGTTTGACACCATTCCCCACACACGGCTAATGTGTAAGGTAAAGTCTACAGGCTTGGAGAGATCAATTGGTAAATGGATAGAAAACTGGCTAAAAGACCGAATTCAGAGAGTAGTGGTTAATGATTCTTATTCTGAATGGTCTAAGGTTATCAGTGGTGTACCCCAAGGTTCAGTGTTGGGACCCTTACTTTTCAATATATTTATAAATGATATAGGGTCTGGGATTAAAAGTACAATTTCAGTGTTTGCAGATGACACAAAGCTAACTTCCTTGCAAGATTTCTCCAACTTACAAGCCGACCTCAATGCACTGTCTAATTGGGCGACTATGTGGCAAATGAGGTTTAATGTTGATAAATGTAAAGTTATGCACTTGGGGGCTAAGAATATGCATGCATCGTACATACCAGGGGGAGTACAACTGGGGGAATCCATAGTGGAGAAGGATCTGGGGGTTTTGGTGGATCATAAGCTTAATAATGGCATGCAATGCCAAGCTGCGGTTTCCAAAGCAAGCAAAATCCTTGTATTAAGAGAGGTATGGACTCCAGAGATGGAGACATTATTTTGCCCCTGTACAAATCATTAGTAAGACCTCATCTGGAATATGCAGTTCAGTTTTGGGCACCAGTTCTCAAAAAGGATATCGGGGAACTGGAAAGTGCAGAGAAGGGCAACCAAACTAATAAGAGGCATGGAGGAGCTCAGCTATGAGGAAAGATTAGAGGATCTGAATTTATTCTCTATTGAGAAGAGATTAAGGGGGGATATGATCAACATGTACAAATATATAAGTGGTCCATATAGTGAACTTGGTGTGGAGTTATTTACTTTAAGGTCATCACAAAGGACAAGGGGGCACTCTTTACGTCTAGAGGAAAAAAGATTTCATCTACAAATACTGTGAAGAAACCTTTCCGTAAGAGCTGTGAAAATGTGGAATAGACTCCCTCCAGAGGTGGTTTTGGCCAGCATGGTTGATTGCTTTAAAAAAGGCCTGGATTCTTTCCTTAATGTAAATAATATTGGGTACTAACATTTTTAGGTAAAGTTGATCCAGGGTGAATCCGATTGCCTCTCGGGGAATCGGGAAGGAATTTTTTCCCCTGTTATAGCAAATTGGATGCATGCTTTGCTGGGGTTTTTTTGCCTTCCTCTGGATCAACTGTGGGTGAAGGATTGTATATGGTATTATTTGTGTGTGTGTGTGTGTATAAAAAAAACACTTAAAAAAATTCACCATGCCTCTTACTAAATACCTTGGAATGTCTACTTTCCAAAAAGGGGGTATTTGTACTTTCCTGGCTTGTTAGAGTCTTAAGAAATTAGATAGGCCTTCAGTACATCAGGTGTGATCAATTTTCAATGATTTACATAGTTACATAGTTAGTCAGGTTGAAAAAAGACACAAGTCCATCCAGTTCAACCAAAAAAAAAAAACATATATACGTACACACACAAAATATATATAAAATTGATCACACCTGATGTACTGAAGGCCTATCTAATTTCTTAAGACTCTAACAAGCCAGGAAAGTACAAATACCCCCAAATGACCCCTTTTTGGAAAGTAGACATTCCAAGGTATTAAGAGGCATGGTGAATTTTTTGAAGTTATTTTTCCCACAATTCTTTTATTTATTTATTTATTTATTTATATATATATATATATATATATCTATATATCTATCACACACACACACACACACTTGTTATTGTAACAGGTTACCGGAGTATGGCGATATCACATGTCAGACTTTTTCACAGCCTGGCCACATAGAGGCTCAACATGCAGGGAGCGCCGTCAGGTATTCTAGGGACATAAATTATTCATCTCATGTCATGAAGACCGATCACATTTTGAAGGCCCTGGAGCACCAGGACAACGGAATTGCCCACAAAATGACCCCATTCTGGAAAGTGAACACCCCAACGTATAATCTGAGGCATAATGAGTCTTTTGGACATGTCATTTTTTTTTCCAGTGGTTTTTGGAAACTGTAGGAAAAAAATGAAACCGCTTTTATTTTTACACAAAGTTGTCCATTTATGATATTTCCAGCACATAGCATGTACATGGCAAAAATGACACCCCAAAATACATTCTGCTACTCCTGAGTATGACTATGCCAAATGTGAGACTTTTTTTTTTTTTTTTATATAGGTGATGTTTACTCATGGGTGTGGTGGTCACTGACAGGTGATTGGCGGTGGTCGGTGACGGGCGGTGGTCGCTGACGGGTGACTGGCCGCTGACGGGTGACTGGCTATGGTCGCTGACGGCTGACTGGCCACGGTCGCTGACGGGTGACAGCTGTGTGTGGTGGTTTTTTTTTTTCTTTACAGATCAGTAAGCTCTTCTCTCCTCACACTGGACACTGTGTGAGTAGAGAAGAGCTGGTAACGGTGAGTTGCCGCTCTATTTACATTGGATGTGATCGGCTGTGAAGTAGATCACAGCCGATCACAAGGTAACAGCCGCTGGACGGCGGCTGATACCAGTGTCTGTGACAGGCAGTGTTCCCTGGCAACACGCCGCCACCGGCGCGCACGCCCGATCGCGCGAATAGGGGAAGTGCCGTTTAATCAGCCGTTACTTTTTCGTGGTCGATCACATGGTAAACAGCCATGGCCAATGGCTGTTCACTCCTGTCGGTGATGCGGCGTGTCCTGACAGAGCCGGGATGCGCACTCGATCGCGCGCAATCCCGGCTTAAAGGGACGACTTCATATGACGTTGTCCCAGAACGAGCGGTTTACCACACCGCCGTCATATGGCGGCGGGCGGTAGGCAAGTGGTTAAACTCAATAGTTAACTGTTCACAGCCTGTTTGAATTGTAAACTTAAGAAGTGAAACTGTCCGGTCTGTCTGCTAAAGTACTAGCGTTGGTGTCACTAAACCCACATCAACTATTAAACACTGTCACGTACTGTTCATACTCGGTCACTGAGATTTGTTTTTCTTTTTTTTTTCCAATAAGAGTTTTATTATAAATAACGGGTTACAAAGGTGGTACAGAGTAATGAAATGTCGCCAGTAGGTAGCGTCTTACATTGGGACCTTATACCTTTTAGGATCCAACAATAACTGAAGGTAATGATACAGTAGGCAAATAGGATCAAACAAGATTTTAGGAGAGAGAAGTGGTATACTTATGGTCGACTAACAAGATGACAAATATATCACTTATTACGTGACCGTCTCGCAGTCGCCTGAACTCGCATGATCAGAACGCGAGCCGTCCGAGTAGATCAAATTTAGATTCATGTACATTAAAGAAGTGAATCTCTTGCTAGATGTTTGATTGGGGTGTTAAGATGTAGGAGTGGAATGAACCTGTAATGTCTTCTATCTCTTTTCCCTCAGCGGGAAAAGCGTACTTTAGGGTGACTTTGTTTAGTGTCCCAGATCAAACGTAAATAGGCATATCTCATTGTGTAAGGGAAGGTGGGGTGAGAGGGGGAGGTGGGGGGGGACAACCCGAAAGGAAGGGATGGGAGGTGGGAGAGAAAAAAAAAAGGGGGGTTATTCGCCTTGCCTGTCCCCACGGCAGCCTAGAAAGGGTTGTAGGGGTTAGAGTCTTGATAATCAGAACGGTGGAACCGTTCCGTGTCACTAGATGAGCCTGCCGAGCGCAAGACTAGTACGCTCAAGTCCGCTGACGCTCTGCC
>BLSH010025261.1:9375-20806 GCA_018402905.1 Glandirana rugosa
GTTAGGGGGGGAGGAAAGACATGAGGGTAACAGGGGGGGTGTGGGAGAGGGAGGGAAGGTGTAGGTATACGGGGGGGAGAAGAGGTGTAGGTGATGGCTCAGGGTAGGGAAGAGGGGATGGGGATGAGTGAGGAGCGGGTTTGGGTATGAAAGATGTTGTCAAGGGAGAGGCCATACCGTTTGGGGAGGGGACCAGGTGCGAGGTAGGACATAGCCCTGGAAGAACATTTTCCCTTAGTAGGAGGGGGATCCACGCTAGGGAGATGCGAGGACTCCCCGTGGGCTTTTAGGCCCCAGGGAGGGCTCGCAGGCCTCAGCGAGGATCGCATAGTACCCCTTTTTAGTAACGAAAACAATTATAACAAAGGCATCAAAAACATAAAAATAAGGCAGTAAACACGTAACATATCACCATAACTTCATAGCCTAGCACAGACTGTATTGGGTGAATAATATTGACTGTTTAGAGTCCCTGTGGGGTTTCTGTAAGAAAGGCCTGCACAGTCTGCCAATCGATCGGTCATGGTGGTGAACATAACCAGAAGTTGAAGTGAAACTGGGAAAAAAGGGCTAGCATAGGAGAGTCCGTGTGGTGAAGCTGCAAGTCTGTGAGATTCGTTACGTATGTAGGAGCCAGTTCCGTTATTCTTGTGCCTGGGAGGGTTCTTGCCCACCAAAACGGACTTTCTTGTACGGGGGTTTCACTGGGCTGTCCGGTTTGCTGGGCCGGAGTGATGATTTTGCTGGTGATGCAAGGGTGGAGGCCTCAGACTGTGGGGTCTGGGCCATATCAGATTGAAGTGAGCCATGAACATAGTTCTCAGCCTCCTGGGGAGATGTAAAGGAGAGCTTTTCTCCTTGCGGAGTATGTATGTAAAGTGTAGCCGGGTATGCCAGACTGAACCTGACATTTCTTTCGTGCAGGGTGGAACATAAGGGGGAGAAAGCTTTCCGTTTGTGCATCACTTCCGTGGAGTAGTCAGCAAAGATTAAAAGATGATGACCCTCAAATGATAGGGTACGTGATTTCCTGAAGGTTTGCAATATGGCTTGTTTGTCAGCATAATTCAGGTATCTGACTATGACTGCCCTGGGCTTGGAACGGGTCTCTGAGGATTGACCAAGTCTGTGCGCTCGTTCTACCATGCAAGGCGCACGGAGCCCCAGCAATTCTGGTATAACAAGTGCGCAGATTTTAGGCAAAGTATGGGAGGGATATGACTCCGGGAGTCCTATAATGCGCAAGTTATTTCTTCTGGACCTATTTTCCAAATCCATAACTTTGTCCTGGAGCTCTTTTTGAGTAGTAGTCAGCTTAGCGACTGCAGCTATTAATGCTGTGGTGTCATCCTCCACGTTAGATAGCCTGTCTTCAGTCTGCTCTATTCTTGTGGCTTGCGCCTGTATTTCCCTATGCAGCTGCTCAAACCCCTTCTGTACTGCAGTGTTAACTGCTTCTGTAATAACAGGCTGCATGAGGGACATCACAGCCTGTGCTATTTCCGCGGGTGAGGATGTCTCAGCCTGAGGGGGTCCTGTCTTGCGCTGTGTAGGGTGTGGATGCGTGTTGTCAGCACTCTGGGAGGTAGGGGAGGACCTGACTGCGGCTGCATAGGACTGTACCTGATGCTGTTGTTGTTGAGCCGCGGCCGCCATGTCTGTTCCCGCTCGCGTCTGTTCTCCTCCTGCCGGCTGCTGAGAGGCGGGTGTTCTGTGGCCAGTCCGCTCCACAAAGCGGTCCATGGGATGTTAAGGAGCCGCGGGAGGGTGGAGATGGGGTGTCCGGCTGGGTATTCTCCGATTTAAGGGCTGAATTTCTGGCAGGGGAGCGGAGCTGAAGACTCCTAGCTCCTCTCCATACGGCGCCGGAACCGGAGGTGGAATGTCTACTTTTCAAAATGGGGTCATTTGGGGGGTATTTGTACTTTCCCGACATTTCAGGGCCTCAAGAATTGAGATAGGCCATCAGTGCATCAGGTGTGATCAATTTTCAATGATTTGCACCATAGTTTGTAGACTCTATAACTTTCACACAGACCAAATAATATACACTTATTTGGGTTATTTTTACCAAAGATAGGTAGCAGTATAGGTTTTGGCCCAAATTTATGGACAAAAATTACTTATTTGCAAAATTTTATCACAGAAACGAAAAAAAAGTGTTTTTTTTTTTCAAAATTTTCGCACTTTCTTCAATTATGTCGCAAAAAATAAAAAACCCAGAGGTTCTTAAATACCACCAAAGGAAAGCTCTATTTGTGTGAAAAAAATGATAAAAATTTTGTTTGGGTGCAGTGTAGCATGAGAGCGTAATTGTCATTCAAAGTGTGAGAGCGCTGAAAGATGAAAATTGGTCTGGTAAGGAAGGGGGTATAAACGTCCGGTATTGAAGTGGTTATAAAGGCACAACCAGAAAATTATTCTGATTTCATCTTAAAAACCGGAAAAAAACGGGAAACAAAATTGCAAATGAAAGATAAAAAATATATATATAAAGATAAAAGTTGACGGTGATCTGAGAATATACTACATGGAAACCACATAAAATTGTATTGCTTAAAACCGTGAATTCGATGGAAGATGGTTAAAAACTTTATGAGATGTTTTTAAAAGGAGTTGTTTAAGGAGTGGGTAAATATATACCAAGCGACATTAGGCAAAGAGAATTTAAAAATGTAATAGTGATACTGAATAAAAAGAAGGATAATAAGTAAATTGTAAAAAATATAAAATTGTAATAAAAGGAGGAGGATAATGTGTGAAAAGGGAGGAAGATATAAATGATATCATACAGATTTATATAGCTTCTATAAAGACAGAAAAATTCCTTTCAGTGAATGGAGGAGGGAATGTGCATGGGCTAATTATCACTCCAATGCGGGCAGATAAAATCTATGTGTATGTTCTTTAGTGTTATATCCTCCAGACCGGAGAACACAAAACAAGAAAAATGATGAATGGAGGAGAAATTTAACCTAGGCCTGTTGACACTCCAAAGGAGACAGATCAATGTCTCTCAATGTCTCTTCATGCACAAACATTGTAAACGGTATCAAAGTATTGAGCTCGTTATTGAGTGATTTTCCCTGTATCTTGTCATATATAGCCTATTTGGCGTATTTTATGCTTATGTTGGAATAAAATGTGATTTTATTGCAAGATATCATTGATATAAAATTGTCTCTTTGCACTGGATAATCCCACTGGGGAACACTCCTCTCAATTGAATCCATTATATGAGCTATTTGGGATAAGGTGTCTAGCTTCATTTTATATAAATAGGAGATAATTTGGACAGGGGGACTACCTACAATATTAATTTAAGTTTGTGACATGCCTTGTTGAATACTTGTAGGGTGGCGCTGATCGGTGGGTGTTTTTTACATTCTGGTGGTCTATGTTTTTCCTTTATCCATGGCATTTGGTGGAGAGGACTAGGTATGAACGCGTGTTCTATTTGGACCCATGCTTTCACGAGTGAATGCACATTTCAGTCAATCACTCTTGTTAATTGACATGCCCAGTGGTATTTCAGTATATCTGGAAGGCCGATCCCTCCCTTAAGTTTGGGTGCTGTCAACCTTTGGAGGCTGATTCTGGGGCTTGATTTTCTCCAGATGAATTCTGTGCACGCTTTGCGCACTGATGCGAAGAAGGCCTGGGGTAACGAAATGGGTATAGTCTGCATAACGTATAGTAATCTGGGGAGGATGTTCATTTTAATGATCGAGTTTCTGCCAAACCACAAGAAAAGTCCTGGTGCCCAGGAGTTCAGGCCGCGTTGAATAGTTTGCAGTATTGGCACGTAGTTTTTGGAGTAAAGATCCGATAGTTGGGACGGGAGTTGAATTCCCAGGTATGTTCCAAAAAGCGTATATTGATTGGTTTGCGCAAAAGTTATAAGTTAAGCATCTACAAACTATGGGATGTATACTGGAATTTTTATTTATTCATTTTTTTTAGAAATAGCAGCAATTAGCAGCTTAAAGCGGGACTGCGATATTGCGGCGGACAATCTGACACTAACTGACATTAGCTGACACTTTGTAGGAACCAGTGACACTAATACAGTGATCAGTGCTAAAAATATGCACTGTCACTGTACTAATGACATTGGCTGGGAAGGGGTTAAGATCTAGCACGATCAAAGGATTAAATGTGTGCCTAACCAGTGTTTCTGTGTGTTCTATGTGAGGTGCTTTCACTGAGGGATGTGATGGATTTTATTCCCTCCTTTGCAGGGAAACAATATCCAGCATATCCCCACTGACAGGACAGAGCTTGCCTACCTTTGCTGCATGTGTCCAGTTGGAGACCGAGCCTCCCTCACCTGTGTGCTTTAGTAGACTTTCTTCAGCAGGTCTACGCCCCAGGCCTTAATTGGTAACAGGATATAAGCCTTGCAGTACAAGCCTGCATTGCTGATCAATGTTTGTCCATGTTCGGCTTGTGTCTGTGATTGTCTCTTCGGTTGCTCTGAGTCTTATCCGTATTCTGATCCTTGGCTTGTCTGACTATCCCTTCTTGCCTGTTACCTTGACCTTTGGCTTATCTTCGGTTTCTCCTGTCTTCTGGTTGCCCTGACCCATTGCTATTCCTCTGACTATTCTTACCGTTCCTGTGCTGCTGCTTCCCCTCTATCACCTGGGGCCAGCTGAGTGAAAGCTAGGGGACCCTGGGGGCCGTGACCTGGATCCAGTTGCAGCCAAATCCATCCTCACCACTAGAGGCTCTGGTAAACACCCACTGGCTCTTAGATTCCGCGCCCTGGGAAAACCGATGCACTAGCTCCCTGAGTTTCAGTGTCCGTGCTCTAGGGAGCCCTCTCCCCGTATCAGCCGGTACTACCAAGTAGTAGTTAGCCATAGGTCCACAGCCTTGTGGTGAGCTACACTATTTTGGTGTGATTCGCACTCCAGTGGTAAGCACCTGTCACCAGACCCCATTGGAGCTGTGACAAGAGCTCTGCTTTGTTTACATATGCAGAGCTCTGTCTATTGTGTCTCTCCACTGATTAGTGGGTGTCGGTGGTCATCCATTGGCCGGCACCCACTGATCAGCTTCTGCTGTGGTGAACCATAGCAGAATCGGCGTGCCGGGGCGGTGCATGCGCCCCCTACCCTAAAGTACAGAATCACTGCACTGTGCAGAACCACTGGACTGTATAGAAGTAAATCTGCTATAGGGCAGTCAGCAACTGGGTAACCAAAACAATTTTCCACAAATACGGGACTTTAAACAAATGCTGCCCGCCCACGGTAATTGTACTGCGAGCGGGTGGCAGCTCCAGGCCAGGCAACATACTTGTACATCACACCCTTTCTTCCGGGTGATTGGAAATTGCATACAGTGTTACATGGCAGCACAATAGCCAGTTAAAGTAGTGCATTGCTGAATAGTAAGGATGGGCGAATGGTTCGGCCCAAACATAAGTTCAGGCCAAACTTTCATTGTTCGGTCGTTCGGCGAACAGCTGAACAAACGGGTCGTTCGATTGTTTGTTCGCCCCCCTGAACTGGCCAAAATGCAATGCAATGTAACTATGTAACACTGTCATCATGACTTTATCCAATCATGGCTCATTCCCGCCCCACAGTATAAAAGTATTATTTCAATGGCAGCAATTTTCAGTGTGATTTCGGCTGGAGAGAGAAAGAACAGGGCTCTGTTGCTATTAGTTTGTTAGTGCGCTATACTGTGCTATTGTGCTTCAATTGTCAGTGTAGAATATTAGATTAGTGTCAGTCTAGGGATAGTGTGATTGTAGTGAGGAGGACCATCATTCAGCTTTGCACAGTGTGCAGCTAGAGTAGGGACAGTTCAGATAGTTTCAGTGTAGTGTAGTGAGGCCATGTTACTAATCTTTACATTAGTGTATAGTTAGAGTAGGGACAGTTCAGATAGCGTTGGTGTAGTGATGGTTGAACACCGTCTGTTTGATTGCATTACTGCAAGTTTAACGCCATTTACTTCTGTGTGCGTTACTGCCAATTTATCGCCATATAATTCTGTGTGTATTACTGCCAGTTTAACGCCATATAGTTCTGTGTGCATTACTGCCAGTTTAATGCCATATATTTCTATGTGCGTTACTGCCAGTTTAATGCCATACAGTTTTGTGCGTTACTGCCAGTTTAACGCCATTTACTTCTGTGTGTGTTACTGCCAGTTTAATGCCATATAGTTCTGTGTGCGTTACTGCCAGTTTAATACCATATAGTTCTGTGTGCGTTACTACCAGTTTAATGCCATTTACTTCTGTGTGCGTTACTGTCAGTTTAACGCTATATAGTTTTGTGCGTTACTGCCAGTTTAACGCCATTTACTTCTGTGTGTGTTACTGCCAGTTTAACGCCATATAGTTATGTGTGCGTTACTGCCAGTTTAACGCCATTTACTGCAGTGTGCGTTACTGCCACTTTAACTCCACATAGTTTTGTGCGTTACTGGCAGTTTAACGACATTTATTCTGTGTGCGTTACTGCCAGTTTAACGCCATATAGTTCTGTGCGGCACTGTACGTTTGATGCATTATATTGCAGTATATTATAGTGTATCCGTTGAGTGTGTCTGTGTAGTGTGAGTACTCAAATTAAAGTGCACCAAACGCCACTTTACATTGATTAAATGCATCTACGTACCGATTTCCTCTTCTTCTGTACATTTGCTAGTAAGCACCGCCCCCTCTCTCCCAATAATGTCTGGAAGGACAATAAGGAGAGGCAGACGTTCCCTTGGCACTGTAAGGGGGCCAACAGAAAATATGTATACAGGCAAAGGTAGACGTGGTTGTCAGTCCTCAGGCAGGGCATCATTTCCTCTCTTTAGTGAGTTTGCCTGTGCTATCCAGGCGCAGCATGCAGAGGAGGTGGTTGGCTGGCTGGCTTACTAAACCTTCCACTCTCACGCAAACAAGTGTGCAGTCCCCTGCAATTGCCAGAGTGGATAAAACTGCCTCCTTGTCCACATCCATTCCTGCCATAGCCATAGATGATGATGATGATGATGATGAGGTCACTGATGCGACTTGGGTGCCAGATAGAGCAGAGGAGGAAACTCTAGGTGAGGCGCACAACCCCAAGGAGGTTGACATGAAGAAAGAGCACAGAGCAGCCACCCTATTCCATCACATTCTGCAGCTATTATCTCCCAGCCCACTTCCCAAAGCTCAGCTGTCTGGGCCTTTTTCAGCACATCTGCAGCAGATCACACTGTTGCTATCTGCAGACTGTGTTTCAGGCACATCAAATGCCAAAACACCAACCATTTGGGTACCACATGCTTAACAAGGCATTTAACGTCCAACCACTCAGCCCGTTGGCAAGAGCACCTAAAAGCCACAAAAAAGGGGCACAAAGGGTTACGGTGGGAAGGCGCCACCGACACCCAAAGACCAATTTTTCTGCACCTGTTTGACAGGTGCATATATATGCAATTTTTTTTTTTACAGAAAGGCCAATTCTTGCCTTCATGAAGAGCACCTCTATAGGGTTATGGTGTGAAGGCACCACCGACACCCAAAGCCCAATTTTTCCGGACCCGTTACTTCTATCCAAAGTCGAAGTGACACCAGAATTTATCCAAAAAGTCTCTAATCTTGTTCCCAGTGCACTAAATTGTGGCCTCATCATACACACTGGCTCCCCAGCTGTTGCTGAGCAAAATAAAGGCAGCTTGCAAGGAAAATGTCATTTTTTTGGCTTTATAAATGCAATTATTTCTGCAGCAGATTCTAGACATAGTACAGATCTGCCACTTTACAGGTAGACTAAGGGGACCCCCCAGGCACTATATTGGAAGGATTTTTTCATTTTTATGCTTTCACTTTAAAAATCAAAAAAATCACTGCTCATTAAAAATTACGTTTTTCACAAACTTTTTTTTCATTGATACATGTCCCCCAGGGCAGGACCCGGACCCCTATAACCATTGTATTTCCAATTACTTGCATATAAGCTTTCAAAATGGGCACTTTTACAATTTTGACGTTCGGGTCCCATTGACTTTAATGGAGTTCGTTATTCGGGACCAAACTTTTGCGGTGTTCGAACAGGGGTCCGTTTGGCCCATTCCTACTGAATAGCCAAAAAATTGCCTGGTCACAAAGGGGTAAAACCTTTCTGAAGCTCAAGTCAAGAATAAGCAAGCCTATTTCTGACACTTGTTTAATTTAAAATCAGTATTTTTTTTTTAGAAAATCACAACCCCCAAACATTATATATATTTTTTAGCAAAGAGCCTAGAGAATAACATGGCAGTCATTGCAATATTTTATGTCACACAGTATTTGCACAGCTGCCTTTCAAACACAGTTTTTTTTAAAAAAAATACACTTTTTTTACTTAAAAAATAAGAAAACAGTAAAGTTAGCCCAATTTGTTTGCATTACAAACTACGGTACTTAAAAATCTCCATAGGTGATGTTTAAAAATGTTTACAGAGGAGCTCTTTTGCTAGAATTCTTGCTCTCACTCTAACAATCTTGGCAATATACGGTGTGATTTGAACACTTTTTACATTTGCAGGCACGACTTATGTATGCGCTTTCTTTGGTGCGCGAGCATGCGGGGACAGGGGAGCTCTAAAATTTTTTTTTTCTTATTTACTATTTTTTCAAACACTGTCTCTTTAAAAAAAAAATCTGATCACTTTTATTGCTTTCACAAGGAATGTAAACATCCCTTGTGACAGGAATAGGCAGTGACAGACACTCTTTATGTAGGGATCTGGGGTCTGAGTGACCCCAAATCCCTCTTTTGCACTTAAAAGTATTCAAAATGCCAAAATCTACATTTAGAATACTGACATTTTTTATAAAATCGGCGTTGTGACGTCACTTACGGCTTTTTACATTGGAAACTCAATCAGAGCCAATTCAGGCTTCGTTCAGGTCTCTGGCCAGCCAATGGATGTGCCCATTGGTCGCTCGGATCTCCTGGTGGGACGGGAAACCCGGGCAGAGCGGCAGGAGGGGGGCCATCCCCTCCCACTGCTCGTGATAATAGCCAAGCAATTCATTGGCTGCATCAGTTGTTATCCTGAGAAAGCCAACCGCCAGCTCTAAAAAACGGTACCGGGGTGACGCCTCTGGCTGCAGGTATCACCCGAGTACAGCCACTTCAACAAAATGATGTACAGGTACATGATTTTGTGTGAAGTGGTTAAAGATGCTTAATAGAGTTGATCAAACCTATGGAAGTCTGGGTTCGGCAGGTTCGCCCGAACTTATGGACAAAGTCCGGGTTCGGGTCCGGACTTGACCCGAACTTTGACCCGGACCCCGAACCCCATTGAAATCAATGGGGACCCGAACTTTTAGGCACACAAATGGCTGTAACAAAGTCCTGGCAAGTCCTAGAGGTCTGCAAAAGGAAGAAAAATGGGGGTAAGGGTCGGACAAGTGCCCTACAAAGAAATGGGGATAGGGAAATAAGTTAAAATAATTTTTAACCTAAAATCACATTAAAAAATAAAAAATGGAGGTGGATGTGGAGTTGAAGGTTGAGGAGGCGGTGAAAGTGGCGGTGGAGGAGGAGGAGGTAGCCAACACTGTTTTTTATTTTTGGAATTTTTTTGTTTTTTTTTAAACCAGCAATGTAGATGCACTTTTTAATTTGTGCAAGAAACAATAATCTCTCCCTTTAAGCAACAGTAGGAACCTCTCCCTATAGAACTAGGAGATGATTTTAGATTATAAAATCCTCTCCAAAGTGTATAGGAAAAGTGTATTGCAGCCGCAAAGAGCCATATTATTGTTCTAAAATCATCTCCAAAGTGTATAGGAAAAGTGTATTGCAGTCGCATAGAGCCATATTACTGTTCTAAAATCATCTCCAAAGTGTATAGGAAAAGTGCATTGCAGCTGCAAAGAGCCATATTACTGTTCTAAAATCATCTCCAGTGTAAAGGAAAAGTGTATTCCAGCAGCAAAGAGCTATATTACTGTTCTAAAATCATCTCCAAAGTGTATAGGAAAAGTGTATTGCAGCCGCATAGAGCCATATTATTGTTCTTAAATTTAGAACAATAATATGGCTCTCTATGCGGCTGGAAGGACAGTAATATGGCTCTATGCGGCTGCAATACACTTTTCCTATACACTTTGGAGATGATTTTAGAACAGTAATATGGCTCTTTGCGGCAGCAATATACTTTTCCTATACACTTTGGAGATGATTTTAGAACAATAATCTTTCCCTTAAAGCAACAGCTGGAACCTTTCCCTGTACAACTTGATGATGATTTTAGAACAATAATCTTTCCCTTAAAGCAACAGACTCTACCTAGTCCAGTCAGATCGTTCTGTGCAGCAGGATGAGGTCTGCAATCTGTCCCTCAAAGCAGCAGTACTAGTATCTCTCCCTAGTCCACAATCAGATTGTTCAGTAATGCAGGATGAGATGTTCTGCAATCTGTCCCTCACAGAGCCAGCAGCATCCTCTCCCTAAACTATCCTGAGAGCACATGACATGCAGCACGGTGACTTCAGCCCCATATAGAGGCTGGGTCATATGGTGCACTGGCCAATCACAGCCATGCCATTAGTAGGCATGGCTGGGATGGCTTCTAAGGGAAAACCAGTGAAACACTTGTTGATTGGCTGCCCTTGGCAGCTATTCAACACGTGTAATAAAATACCAGAACCCCGGACCCGAACCCAGACTTTTTTTGAAAAGTCCGCTTTCAGGTCCGAGTTCAGGACACCCCAAAGTTTGGTACGGACCCGAACTTTACAGTCCGGGTTCGCTCAACTCTAATGCCTAATAATGCAATGCATGTGCTATACTGTTAAAATGAATCCAGGTAGGGGCATGGCCTGACAACGCTGCTGAATGGCTGCTTGACTCCATAGCTCTTGTGCTAAACGGCAAAAACGACTGATTACCGACAATACACCGGGCTCCACACCAGCTCTATTTAGTGCCCGACAGCCTTATATTGCCCTCCAAGATGTCCAAAAGGAGGAAGAACTTCAAGACCCCGGAAACTGACCGACTTTTACTCCACTCCAGGCCTTTCGGGGACCCAAGATGGCGCTGACACTCCCTCAGGAAGAACGATGCGGCTCTTCTCTCCGCTCCTCACTGAACCACACGGCACTTCTGGAACCTCCACTCCTCCAGGCGTAGCGGGTGAGTCATCTCCCCCGACCTCCCCTAGTACCTCCAGCCCAGTGAAGTCCATACTCAGAACGGAGGAGCCTGAAGCCATCTACCCGATCGTATCTCCGATCGTTCCCACCAAAGCCGTTCATCCGTTCGTTCTACCGATCACTTTGTCTCTCCCTTCACCTCATTCCAGTACAGTGTTAGATGATCTTCCAGCCTCTGACCAACCTATCTCTGAGCAGGTCATGAAAACCATGCTACTATCTCTGAGGAACACCCTGCACCTGGATCTATCCTCAGCAATCTCCCCTCTAATGACCGCT
>BLSH010025264.1:10231-29138 GCA_018402905.1 Glandirana rugosa
CAAGTGGTTCCACCACCGGGGATACGACCGCGACGACTCCGTCTCTCCATAACGCCATCATCAATCCACCAAATCAAGGATCCTCGGGACTGATGATCCAACCTGATCAGTCTGTCTAGGGATAGGGGAGATTTGTCCCATTGTGACAAAATCGCCTTCTGCAAGAGCCGCGTGTGACTCTGGGCGTAAGGTATCGCTTCGAAAGTTGACACCATGAGCCCCAACACCCGCATACAGAACCGTAAGGAGGACCACTGGCGTGATAGCAGGGTTCGCACTGCCGCCTGAAGTGTCAGAAGCTTGCTCGGTGGTAAAAACACCCTTGCCTGAACCGTGTCCAGAATCAGACCCAGGTATTCCAGCCGGCAGGATGGAGTCAAGGATGACTTCTGCAGGTTGATTAGCCAACCGAACTCCTCTAACGTGGACACCGTAATTGTCACGTTCTCCTCCAGAGCTGTAGCAGACTCTGCTCTCAGGAGTAAATCGTCAAGGTATGCTACTACCGCAATACCTCTCTGCCTCAGCAGCGCCAGCATAGGGGCCACCACCTTGGTGAACACTCGGGGAGATGAGGCCAGCCCAAAGGGAAGTGCCACAAACTGGTAATGCAGATCCCCCACTGCGAAGCGTAGAAAACGCTGGTGACTGTGACAAACTGGAACATGGAGATACGCGTCCCTGATATCCAGGGACGCCATGAATTCCCCTTGGTGCAGGGCCACGACCGAGCTGATGGACTCCATCCTGAATCTCTTCGTCTTTACGAAGCGGTTTAATGCCTTCAGGTCCAGAACTGGCCTGACACCGCCCTTTTTGGGCACCATAAAGAGGTTTGAGTAAAACCCGCAAAATCTTTCCCCCGTGGGTACCGGTACAATCACTCCCTATTCGGCTAGCGCCCGTACGGCGCCTAGCAGCGCCTCCCGGCGCCCCTGAGGGAGTCTCAAGTTTGAAGGGAAGAACCTTTCTGGGGGCAGAGAGATGAATTCTATCCTGTACCCGGAAAACACCACCTCGAGTACCCACTGATCGGTGATGCGGGCAGTCCATCTGTCTGCGAACCCCAGCAACCGGCCCCCCACCCGTAAGTCGGGCGGGGGCAACCCATCATGCGGAGGTTGATGTATCCTTCGCTTTTTCGGACCTAGGCTGCCAAGGCTTTTTACTGTGCCCAGCGGCAGCCTTACCGGACTTGAAGCCCTTACCCGCTGAGCCGGGCGCCCGAAAAAACTTCTTCTGACCTGAAGAAACGGGGCCCTCCCTACGGTGAACATCCCGCCGCTTCGGCTCTGGAAGGAAAGTACTCTTCCCCCCCGTGAAATCCCTAATGATTTCATCCAACTGTGGGCCAAACAGACGCCCTCCCTGAAAGGGAAGATCTGCAAGAGCTTTCTTTGAAGCCTGGTCATCCGACCAAAAGATGAGCCACAGCACCCGCCTGATAACAATTGCAAAAACAGACATTTTTGACAATATGGGAAGAAGGTCCAAGGCAGCATGGCATATGTAGCGGAGACCCTCTTCCAGTTAAACCATTGTGCAGTGTGGCAGCGTGCTCTTGAAGAGATTGTGCCGTCATCGCAGTCGCTAGCACAGGCCGCATGGCTGACCCAGCCAACAAGAACAGTGCTTTAGACACTGCTTCCGTGCGGCGATCGGCCGCCTCCCTAAAAGACAGCGACCCCTCCAAGGGAATGGTCATTGCCTTATGCAGACGGGCCACTGGGGGGTCCACCGTTGGGGAAGCCCATCTCTTAGTAAAGCTATCCTCAAAGGGGTAGCGAACAGCAAAGCTCTTAGGAAAGGCAAAGGAATTTGGTGGCCGTAGCCATTCCTTGAACACCGCCTGTTCAAACACCTGATCATAAGGGTAAGCCCTAGGGGACCTAGGGAGTTTAAGTGGTCCACAAACATATGCGGACTCATGCGACTCCCCTGCTTGGTCAAGCCGCATGGAGTCGCGGATATCAGCAATCAGAGTGGCCACTATCGCTTTATCACGCGAAAAGGGAGCCTCCTGATCACTTTTGCCGTCTGAGGGCAGTTCACCCTCTGATAGGACCACAGGTGTGACCACCGAGGTGCTTTCTGGATCCAAATCCTCCCCTGAGGACTGGGGGTGGGTGGGCGTTTGGGCATTTCTTGGGGCCCCCCAGAACTGGGTCCCCCGCCCGGGGAAAGAATTCCCCAAATACCGCCCTCAGCTGTTCCAAGGACACCAAGTTTCCTGGAGTGGATTGTTGATCCGCAGGTACCCCTGCCATAGCATTGCTGGCCTCTGACATCTCAGCCTTCCGGCACCCCCACTGTGTGACCACCACCTCTGCCCCACCAATCAGCCAGGGAGACCCGGGAGGATTGCACCCACCGCTACCAGCACCCAGGGAGAGCCAGCTATACTTGCTGTTTACAATGCCTCAGCACTGTGACCGGAATGAGCAAATGCCAAACAACCCACTGCACTCCAAGAGCCTGCATCCGAGCGCCAGCCACGTTGTCAAAGTGAAACCGGAAGTATCCCTTCAGTCTTTAAAAACACTTCCTATGACACATGTGTAGTACCAAAAACGGCCACTGGGGGCCGCCTGAGGACGGGCTGAAATCCACATGGTTACCAAACAAACGGAAGCTGCCATTCACTACAAGCAGAGCTTAACAGGAATAATGGCGCGGTCGGTGGCGAACGAGCGGTGATCCACCGAATGGCAGCGGACCGCTTAATGCAGTGCTCCGAACGGTCAGTGCAAGGCACGGTGATCCACACCGAATGGCGGCGAACCGCTTAACGCAATGCTCCGAACGGTCAGTGCAAGGTGTGGTACTGCGGGGGGGGGAAGATAATCCTCAAAGGGGTACCACCCCATGTGTCCCAACTAACGGACCACCCACCGGCCGGCTACCTCAGAAGCTGCTCAGGTGCCCACTCTCCGCGCCCTGGGGCGGAAGAGGGGTCCACTCACCAAACCGATTAACGCAGCGGGTAGCCACCCGGAGCAGACTTACCTCCCCATAGAGAGGCATGCTGCTGGCCAGGCCTCTGGACAGGCGGACCCATCACTGGGCTCTAGTGGGTTTTAGCCACTGGCTGCCCGCACAGAACGGGCGCTATGTGGCGGGCCCCCGCTAAGGGTAGCTCGCATAGTGTCGACCGGACTGGGGAAAGTTTTGGATTCGAGATATCCTCTATACCACCAGCCGGCTTCTTGATAGCAGTCTTCATCAGAAAAACTCTTCAGGAGACCGCAGATCCCATAGGGAACCAGGTCTACTCCTTGCACTAGGCAACTAAAAACTGATGTGTTATGCAGAGCAGGGGGATTATATGCTAAGGTGAGGACAGCCCCCTGGGAGGGGCCAGCCTATGCTTTTGTTTGTTTTGCCTAGTCTACTCCTAGTGAGATGAGCATAACCCCACGTGTCATAAGAAGGCTGCGTCTGTCAGTGAACGGAAGAGTAAGTTGATTTCCAATGTCGGGGAATGACCGCTCTAAGCACGTCTAAGCACATCCATTTTCGCTGACTTAAGAAGTCCAGGAATCATAGACAGGATCACCCTGGGTGATGCTTGGATAAAAGTGTCCGTGAGTTTATAGTATAAACCAAAAATTTGTTTCCAAATCATCCGCACAGGGGGGCAGTCCCATCAAATGTGGAGCACATTTCCCTTTGAGGCATAGCATCGCCAACATATATTGGGTATATCATGGTTAACATGATGGAGAATGGAGGGGCACCTATATCATCATCTAGATACCAATTTATATCCTTTTTCTTGGTTTTTCGTGGCTAGTGACAATTTATGGGTAAGAATAAAAAAATTTTGCCAGTCTGAAGAGGAAAAGGTCTGTTGAAGGTTTTTTTTTTTTTTTTTTTTGTTCCGCGTATAGGAGGAAAGTCTGGGTGAGCTGACCCCATATGGAATACAGTAAGGAGACGGTAGTTGGTTTGTCTGAGAGAGTTGAAATAGATTGTATACAAGACAGAGCCTGTTGCCTCTGCAACCACTGCGTAGGGTTACATAGGGACATCACGGACAAAAATTACAATTAGTAACAGGTCTGACTGGAGGACCTGAGAGAGTCTTCTATGTTCCTGTTTGCAGCAAGGTCCAAACATGGTTGATTGAAAAGCTGGTGTTCCAAAGAAAGGCCCAGGTATTTTGATATACCAAAGGTGGGTATCACCAGGTCCTATATGTAAAGTGTTTTTCAAGATCAACATGAATTAAGGGGGGGACCTTGCGAAAAACAGGTGAAGTCCACGGGAGGACACAAAGGTCTATTGGGTTCATGTGGCTCTCCAATTGTACCCATAACTTAAATGAATAATGATGCATCCAAGAATACGTGTGAATGTTGCTGCTTTATGGTAAATAGAGGTATAAGGTACCCCTCAATGTCCTAAAACTAATTCTGGGACGGGCGGCGTTCCACATAAATTTGGATAACATCCGGTAGATTTTATGGAAATATTAAAGCGGAATGGCTTGGGATCATTTGGAACAAATATAGGAAATGGGGGGGGGGTATCCATCTTAAGACTGCCGAACCATGAGAGTCTCTTAAAAGCATAGGAAGCCAAGTCCATCTAAATTTTTTCAAGTATTGGAAGAAAATTCAAAGAATATAATAGTGATGCCGAAGCTGGTATCCAAATCCCTAACGAATAAATAGAGGAGGAGCAGATCTTAAAGGAAAAGTTAGTTGAGAGACTCGTCATGTTTCTGATCAAGAGATATTGAGAAGTACCAATTTATTAGGGGTAACCTTAAAGTTACGGACTTCACCAAATCTCTGTAATTCCAAAAGTATGGAAGGAAGGGAGGAATGTGATTGTAGTAACAAATAAAAGCAGGTTGTCTCCAAATAGGGCCATTTTTGCATCGAGAGAAACTACCGAAATGCCCGTGTTGTATGTGTTCTGTCGCAAGGCCAAGTGTTCCATTGTAAGAACTGTAGGGGAAACCTCATGCTCTTAGGTTTCAGTAACATTTTGATAAAAGGGGTGATAGAAGACATTGCTGACACGTTCCATTATAAATAGGGAACACAGGGGGCAGAGATCCATTCACCCGAATTCTGACTGAAGGCGATGAGTAGAGGGACATAATCTGTGAAATCATATGAGGGCCTAATCCAATCTGTTGAAGAGAGAGTCATAAAAACTCCCAACTAAAATGGTCGAACACCTTTCCGACGTTGACCACTAAAGGGCAGAGGGGAATATCATGAGTACGGGCGTACTCCGTCAACAGATGGCCTTTAAGGTGTTACTAAACCCAGCAATATAAAAACAATTCATCTGCTGCTATATACCTTTTTTTCATCTGTATATTGCAGTCAGATGATAAACTGTAAGTAGCCAGGACTTCCTCAGTGTTCATATAGGAGGCGACATTTCACTCTCTGATGATGTAACTTCCTTTGCATCAGTGATCTTCACCCACAATCCAGAGCTGATTGGTGCTTTGCCAATGACATGCTCAGTTCACAAACAATTACTGCTTCTAGAAATGCACTGTAGTCTGTGTCCATGTGAAACAGGAAGATCGAACAGAGCACGTGCAATGTGTACACACTGCCTGCATGTAGTATAGTATAGTATAGTAGACAGGGCAAGAAGGAAGTATCTGGCTATACAAGATCAAACAGCCTTTTTACACAATACAGAGGATTAACCGCTTAAGTTACACAGTGAGTATAGCAAGCATGCTATTCTGCATATACAGACAGATTTTACAGTTGTGGGTTTAGTAACACTTTAAGCATGTTATCTCTAGCCTCTAGTCCACTGACAAAGCCGCCTGGTCAAGATGTATTATTTGGGGCAATAACAGTTGTAGTCGACTAGCTAAAACCTTGGAGAAGATTTTTAGAGCAACTCCTATTAAATATAAGGGTCTATAGTTCACACAAAGTGAGGGGTCTTTTTCTGGTTTTGTAATGAGTGAGATGTGAGCCTGCAGGGTTTGCGTAGGTAAGGTAGAACCATTTGCTGTAGAATTAAATACCCTGGTCAGAAAAGGAATAAGGAGAGGAGCAAAAAGGTTATAAAATGTACGTGTAATGCCATCAGGACCCAAGCTTTTACCGGGGTATTAGCGATGGCCTTAGCAACCTCTTCCTTGCTAAGTGGAGTTTCCAGTTTGTCGATTGTGTCTACATCCAAGGTAGGTAATGGAGTATCTGCCATATAAGATGCCAGGTTAGCTTCTCTAGTAGCAGTGGAATTTATGTATTATTGAGGGAATATATTATAGAGAGATTGGTAAAAGTCATTAAACATCTTCATAATTAAAGATGGTGAGGTTATCGTCCCTCCATTCGGTCCCTGAAGATGTGAAATGAAAGTAGAAGTCTGTTGTGGGTGTACAGAGCGAACCAATGGCTTTCTGCATTTATCACAACATTTTTATTGATGCAGTGCAAGTTTGTCTGCGAACGTTCGGGCAGAAGATTCGTATAAATCACGAAGACACGCCAGAGCAGAAACTACATTCAATAGTGTTTTGGCCGTGTTTGGACGCTTATGTTCATTTTCTAGGGTCCTAAGATTTTGGACCACGGATGCAATGAATGCAGATCACTTCTTTTTCAAACGAGCGCACAGTTGGATAAAAGTCCCTTTTAAAATTGGCTTCAGAGCTTCCCACTGGGTAGGTAGTGGGGTAAGGTATAAAGCATGGTCAGCCAGGAAATTAAAGATAGTTTCTGTGATACATGCGGAACACTCTGGGTCCAATATGCAAATGAGAGACATTTTTTAGTACTCAGAGGTTCTCTCCCATTCAGGGTGAAGGGTTCTGGGGTAGTCCAGTCGAACAAGAGAGGACTAATTTCAGTTTCCTCTGGATTGGTAATTTGGGCCCCGGAATTTGGAGGCTCAGGAGACAGAGTGGTAAACAGTGGCAAAAATGATTAAAGGAACTTTAGTCCCAAAATGGTTAACAAGGGAAGCTTGAAAAGCAGAAAGGAGGCAGCAGCACGCCTATGGAGTGGAGCAGTCCACAGCTGAGAGATTCTGTGGGCTGACATCTGAGACTCTGTTTACTGAGCTCCTCCGGCTTGTCTTGTACCCCTGAAACAGATGGGAAGCCTAAACCCAAGTTTGAGACCAATAGACTGGTGGTGAGCAATTTATTTTGGTCTTAATTATACCAGGGCTAAGGATTGCTTGCCTTTAAGCTTGCTGAAGAAAGCTAGACCAACAAGGACTATTTATTTTTACCAGCGGCTGGCTGGTGTTTTCAGGCCCTCCATATTACAAACACTTATATTTTAAAATTTCCTGGAGTCAAATACATAATTATTTGAAAATGTTACTTTTTTCAAGTATGAATTAAAAAAAGAAAAAAAAATTCTGCTCTGCGCTCCCTCAGCTTGGCTAGAAATCACATCATCCCTGGCTACGAGAAGCAGTAGGGATGTTTCACATCATTAGAGACTGTGGAGGGTCCATTGTTATCAGGATAACCCTTGCAGTGATATAACCATTATGTCTCGCCCTATGCACATCATTAATGAAAACAATATACTTTGAAAGAAAATTAAACATGAATATCCTTTGGTGAGATTATTTACATAAATCAGATCTATTCCACACACATTTCTAATGAATATAATACCCAGGAGGCTGGGAGTCTTATTGCCTGAGACACAGACTCGCATAACCATTCAACTAACACCGTCAGATAAATGTGGACTGGTATCAAACGTATTTGAGTGCTCTGAGTGTAACATGTCCAGTTATTTATTACCTCTCACAGAAATAACGGTACTTCCCCAGACAATGCCTTCATCTAGACACCGCACATCACTAACTCTGCAGGTTATATGGAGAGTGAACGGCCTCAGCCTCACGCTCCCTTCATAATTTACACCCCTGTGTTTTGCCCTGCCCCTGGGGCTTAATCGGGATGGAGTGAAACACATCAGGGGTATGGCTTAGAAGCAGCTTGAGGCTGAGGCCGTTTCACTCTCCATATCACCTGCAGAGCTAGTGGTGTGTGGCGTCCTTTTGTCCTCAGGAGTATATACAACTTTCTGGATTAGGCATACATGGATGTCTGCACCCTTACGATGTAGTGAATCACCTGACTTGTTTCTAGATCTGAGCACCTGGAGTGGCAATATAAGTGGTCTTAATGCCTTCACCTGCTTCTCTCTCTAAAAAGGACAGAACCATCTTTGTTCAGCCATCATCCAGGGTCAACATCTACTTCTTGGACTGAGATGTAGTCTCAGAGACTGCACAATCATATAAATCCCAGTGCTGTGAAGTTCTTGGCTGTGATTGCCTGTCACTTTGCTGCAAACCTATAATGTTGCAGTCTATTCACTGAGGAAGAGGAGACTGACGAAGCACTCTCTCCTATCTGCAGAAGACTGATGACATCTCAGCTTGGACAAAAATACCAACTGGAGCTCAAGGGCAGCGTTTTAATTAAAAAGTGGAGCTTTTTTGATAGTGTTGCTATATATCATTACATTTCAGGAATATATGCAGCTGTAAAGTTATTAACAGGGCCACTTTAAATCCTTCCATGCATGGAGTTGAAGAACAACACACAGAATGAGCACCAAGCTAGCCCTGAATCCCCTAAATTACATATTCATCCTGTTGTCTTAGTATTCAGTCACTGAGCCACGACAAGCATTCAAATAAGAATATGACTTTCCTAGGTCACATTCACACCCAAGCTATTTTTTGGTGAAGCAGGACAGCGCTCAACATGAGGATTCCCTTTACATACAATAGTGCCCATTTACACCTCAGTGTCCTGTTGCCACTTGTGCAAAAATTACAAGAGATTTGTTTCGGGCAGAATTTTTGGCCATATAGACTTCAATAGGAGCGCCTGAAACCACATGACACAAACATTTTGGTGCATTTTTTGCATCTAAGAACGTTCTCCCCCTCCTAGCAACCTCAGTGTCCATGCTGGATGTGAAGATATTTATCCACCCGAGTATCCACCTTACCTTAAACAAAGCTCTTCAACCCCAGTGATGCCCAATACAAGAGCCAAGGCAGATGGCATAGGACCTGAAATATAAATGTGTATTTCTATTAGCATGTTATACTTTATATAAATAAAAATAAGTGTATATAAATATGTGTATTTATATTATCTTTTTAAAGCTCATGTACTTTTTTGAGCTTCACATGACAGAGCGAACAGGCACAAATACTGTCAGGTCCATAAATATTGGAACATCGACACAATTCTAATCGTTTTGGCTCTATACACCACCACAATGGATTTGAAATGAAACAAACAAGACGTGCTTTAACTGCAGACTTTCAGCTTTAATTTGAGGGTATTTACATCCAAATCAGGTGAACGGTGTAGGAATTACAACAATTTGTATATGTGCCTCCCACTTTTTAAGGGACCAAAAGTAATGGGACAATTGGCTGCTCAGCTGTTCCATGGCCAGGTGTGTGTGTTACTCCAGCATTATCCCATTTACAAGGAGCAGATAAAAGGTCCAGAGTTCATTTCAAGTGTGCTATTTGCATTTGGAATCTGTTGCTGTCAACTCTCAATATGAGATCCAAAGAGCTGTCACTATCAGTGAAGCAAGTCATCATTAGGCTGAAAAAACAAAACAAACCTATCAGAGAGATAGCAAAAACATTAGGTGTGGCCAAATCAACTATTTGGAACATCCCTAAAAAGAAAGAACGCACCGGTGAGCTCAGCAACACCAAAATACCCGGAAGACCACGGAAAACAACTGTGGTGGATGACCGTAGAATTCTTTCCCTGGTGAAGAAAACACCCTTCACAACAGTTGGCCAGATCAAGAACACTCTCCAGAAGGTAGGTGTATGTGTGTCAAAGTCAACAATCAAGAGAAGACACCAGAGTGAATACAGAGGGTTCACCACAAGATGTAAACCATTGGTGAGCCTCAAAAACAGGAACGCCAGATTAGAGTTTGTCAAACAACATCTAAAAAAGCCTTCACAGTTCTGGAACAACATCCTATGGACAGATGAGACCAAGATCAACTTGTACCAGAGTGATGGGGAGAGAAGAGTATGGAGAAGGAAAGGAACTGCTCATGATCCAAAGCATACCACCTCATCAGTGAAGCATGGTGGTGGTAGTGTCATGGCGTGGGCATGTATGGCTGCCAATGGAACTGGTTCCCTTGTATTTATTGATGATGTGACTGCTGACAAAAGCAGCAGGATGAATTCTGAAGTGTTTCGGGCAATATTATCTGCTCATATTCAGCCAAATGCTTCAGAACTCATTGGATGGCGCTTCACAGTGCAGATGGACAATGACCCAAAGCATACTGCGAAAGCAACCAAAGAGTTTTTTAAGGGAAAGAAGTGGAATGTTATGCAATGGCCAAGTCAATCACCTGACCTGAATCTGATTGAGCATGCATTTCACTTGCTGAAGACAAAACTGAAGGGAAAATGCCCCAAGAACAAGCAGGAATAACACACACCTGGCCATGGAACAGCTGAGCAGCCAATTGTCCCATTACTTTTGGTCCCTTAAAAAGTGTGAGGCACATATACAAACTGTTGTAATTCCTACACTGTTCACCTGATTTGGATGTAAATACCCTCAAATTAACGCTGAAAGTCTGCAGTTAAAGCACATCTTGTTCGTTTCATTTCAAATCCATTGTGGTGGTGTATAGAGCCAAAAAGGTTAGAATTGTGTCGATGTCCCAATATTTATGGACCTGACTGTAGAATGGGATTCTTAAACTTGAGCATTGTCGTGCTTGGGGTGTGAATGGGGGCTTAAATGGACCTTGCAGTAAACTGAAAAGTCTGCTTAAACTGTCTGGGCACCCTCCCTATTCACAAATCACCTGTTATTAGTAGATGTACCTGTAAAGAAAAAAGTTAGGTTTATACTTACCTCGCCCCCATTTTCCACCTGCGGTGCCTAGGCAAGGGTGAGATCACATTCCTTCCGTTAAGGCCCCCGTGAATATGGAGCAGTGAAAAGCCCACAAGATGACATTCTCAGCCAGGATTCTGTGGAACCCTAGGCAGTGGTGGCTGGTGAAATTTTAGGATGGGGGGGCGCCAGACCCTGTCCTTCCTTTTTGACCCCTCCCACTTCTCATAAGCCCCACCCCTTATAGATTCCACCCATTGTGTCAAGAGTATACAGCCTAGCCTCACTAGATAGGGGTATACAGCATCACCAGAGGAGTATACACAGCATCACCAGAGGGGTATATACAAGATCACCAGAGGGGTATATGCAGTATCACCAGAGGGGTATATGCAGTATCACCAGAGGGGTATATGCAGTATCACCAGAGGGGTATATGCAGCATCACCAGAGGGGTATATATGCAGTATCACCAGAGGTGTATATATGCAGTATCACCAGAGGGGCATATATGCAGCATCACCAGAGTATATATGCAGTATCACCAGAGTATATATGCAGTATCACCAGAGTATATGCAGTATCATCAGAGTATATATGCAGTATCACCAGAGTATATATGCAGCATCACCAGAGTATATATGCAGTATCACCAGAGTATATATGCAGCATCACCAGAGTATATATGCAGTATCACCAGAGTATATGCAGTATCATCAGAGTATATATGCAGTATCACCAGAGTATATATGCAGTATCACCAGAGTATATGCAGTATCACCCCGGGCCCAAGGGCTGACAATTATCCGACAGACCAACCTGCAATAAGCCGGCTAGCAGGACCTTGAACTTCGGCTTGCTCCAGTTTCCCAGCAGGTCCACACCACAGACCTGCCCACTGCGCCGTGACCAATGAAACAGTCACTGCTGAGGACAGAGAGCCTCGCTGGCGCACACATTCACACTTTCAACACTGGCAAATGAGACAGCAAAGGGGGGAAAAAACCCGTACACTGTGCCGGCGCCACTTTTAAAGGAGTCGGACCACTTGTTTCATGACCAGCGGGGGGGTTGGGCAGCGCCCGGGCACCCCCTATTGACGAGCCGCCACTGGCCCTAGGGTTCCTCCAGGAGGTTGCTAGGGGTTCCTTGAGCTGTATCTGATTGACCTCCAACTTAATGATGCCTGCTTAATTCTTGTGCCAATCCCACTTTGCAGATAAAACAGCATGACACAAAGTATCTTTTTAGCTGTCTGTAAGGGCTTGTTCACACTTGACTAAATTTCTAATGCTTAACAAACGCTCCTATAGCATTAGTATGGGTGTTAGATTCGCATTAATGAGTTTTAATATGGGCATTAGACTGGCATTTTACAGGCATTAATGAAGAGTTAAAAATGCTCCCCAAATACCCCATGGCCAGTTTTAAAGCGTTTGATGAGCGTTAAGGCGTGTTAAAACCGCTTCACAAATGCCTATTCCATTACAGTAAATGAACTAATGTTAACTCCCTGCAACCCCACCGCAACTGCCTGCCAGAGTATTTGCAAAGCGTTACCATAGACTTGAATGTGAGATGTTGAAAGGCTTCAAACGCCTCCCGACTCAACATGAGGCTTCAATTTTGAAGTGACACTAACGCTTCATGTTTTAAAGGGTGTGAACAGAACTGTGTGCATGTCTATTGTATCTTGTGCATAGGCATTTGAGGGGCATTTTTAATGCCTCTCAAACACCTGCTTTTAATGCCAGTGTGAACTTAGCATTAGGGTGGCAATTTGACCACCCCCGTGTGTGTGTGGGGGGGGGGGGCATTATTCCCACTGGCCAAAGTAATGTGACTTCTTCCCACTGACCAGCAATGTAAGGAGCATTCTTCACAATGACCACCAATGTAAGGGGCATTCTTCCCACTGACCACCAATGTAAGGAACATATTTCCTTCTGACCACCAATGTAAAGGAGCATTTTTCCCAATGTGAAGAAGCCTTTCTCGCACTGGTCACCAATATAAAGGGCATACTTTTCACTGACTAACAACAGGGCCAGCTCTACCACTTAGGGCGCCTGGCCGCTGTCCATCCGTCATTGGCTGCTCTGCATTGATTTATGTTATCAGAGAGGAGAGCTGCGGCTGGCAGCTGCCTCGATCATGTCACCAGTGCAGTCGAGAATGGAAGAGGAGCTGCCCTCCCCCCCCCCAGAGGCCACTCTGCCTCGATCGTGTCAGTGGAGAGGAGAGCCTCGGCTGGCAGCACCACCCCCACCGCCGGAGATGCCATTGTGCATCCTGGCATGTTATGCATGTCACTGGCCAGCACCATAGCCGCCCCCCACCCCCACGTGGAGAGCGCTGTGCAGGATGCATCCTGGCATGTCATAGCAGACGGAGATAAGAGGCTGGACGGCACATCCTCCCTGTGGAGGCCGCTCTGCATCCTCCTGGAATGTCAGCCGACCAGGCTATAGCGTGGCGCCTGGTGGCAGCCCTCCGCTCTTGGTGACAGGTGGAGCCTGGAGGAGTCACCGCACCAACCGAGGCATGGAACAACAGAGGTTGTGAGGAACACCAAGGCAGCAGACTGTCACGTCGGTCAGATACAAAGCAGTACTGTTTGAACTTTGCAGAGCCCAAGACCGTCACCTCAGCTGGTGTGGCAAGTAAAAACTGACACTGTCTGACTGAAATAATGAGATTGTATTATCACATGCCATTTGCAAATGTATATAGAAATAGTGACTGATCTGCCAAATACAGCCTCATGGGGGGTGGGGGCGGAGGGGTGTATTTGATGGGCATAGGTGAGGCTGTATTGATTGGCACTGGTGAAGCTGTATTTGATGGGCGCTGGTGAGGCTGCATTTGATTGGCGCTGATCAGGCTGGGCAGGGCAATTGGTGGAGTCAGGGGTGGAACCAAGGGGGGCGGCAAAATGAGGTTTCGCCTAGGGTATCAAAAATCCTTGCACCAGCTCTGACTACCAATGTAAGGGGATTTTTCCCACTGACCATCAATGTAAGGGGCATGCTTCCCACTGACCACCAATATAAGGAGCATTCTTCCCACTGACCCATTAATGTCAAGGCAGCATTTTTTCCCACTGACCACCAATGTAAGGGGTGTCTTGTCAATAAATAGATTTTAAAAGGGGTTCTTCGAGACCTGAAAATGATTTTAAAAGTTCCTCTGGAGCTAAAAGGTTGAGAAAGGCTGGACTGGAGAGTCTTCTCATGAGATTTTGCCTGTTCTGCATTCCCGGGTAATCTTCCCGGAAGAATGGTGGCATTACACCCTGTAATGCAAAAACTGGGTTAAAGGAGATATACGTAAATCTAACCTTAATTCTTTACAGGTACAATGTATACCACCTAAGGCTGCATTCACACTAATGTGTTATTTCATGCTTTTTGCGGAAATGCAGGGAACTTTTTTTTTTAACATGGGTTCCTATGGAACATGTTCACATCAATACATTTTTGCGCCTCTGTTTTTGGAAAGGGTCGGGGACTTTTTAAAACGGAAAACGGTGCTTTTTGCGTGTTTAGGTTCAATAGACTTCAATGGAGAGGCTGCAGAAAAGCATGTGGTTAATTTTTTTCTGCGATTTTGCCACATTTGCATTTTTAAATCTGCCCAGTAACAAATTTTCCCAAAAAAACATGAAAAAAAAAGAAAATCACGGCAAAATCACGGTAAAAACAAAGGCAGAAAGCACAATAAAAAGCACTGCATAAACGCTCAAAAGCAACATGCATAGATGTGAATCGAGCCTAATAGAGGTTGATTTGAGGAGTCGTCATCCTGGGCATTTTACTGCAGGATCTACTTTTATTACAAATATAAGAATGCATTAGCAATAAAACATTCTACAAGCAATAAAAATAATGTCCCCGGTTTCTGATTCTGTCTGTTGATACTTGGATGGAGGATATTCTACCCACAGCATGGAATGTGTACTGGGGACTCAAGAGCATTCTGTGCCTCCTTCCAGTGTATAATTGGAGGTTTTGTATACGGTAAATGACTGACAGGGGGACTTGTGGCTTATCCAGCCCTGAATGTAATGTGAGTGGTAGGAGCTCTGCCTTCTAAAAGGCCATTATTCATCATTTGCTGCTCCCTCTCACCAGGAGAATCAAGGAACCGTTAACGATTTTCTTACTCCAGGCCTAGAAGCAGCTGTTATATTTCATAAGGATAAGACTTGAACAAGAATTCCAAGTATGGATACTTGTGGGATCCACCTAAAAGCTGGAAATCACTGTAGTATGGCCACTATGTTGCATTCTCTGAAGGAACGCAAAGCATTCTCTGATTGGACGAGATAGAGAGTGTGATGTCACTACATCACATCTCCACCTAGTCCAATCAGAGAATAATTTGCATTTGCACAAAATGGAAGGCATTCTCTGAATGGTGTCTGCGCCAAGCAGCTGACCTCCTGTGCTCACAAGGCAGCAGGGCAGTTGCTCTGTGCGGCACCCAAAAGAAACTGGAATTTCCGGCTCCCACGTTGGACTGGCAAGGTATGGTATATGATCTGAGCTGGACCGTTATAAATACATAAAATATCTCTATGTGGAATTCTGCTTTAGGGCTAGTTTATACTTGCTTCAAAATAAGGCTTCAGGCAGGCTTTGTTAAAGCTCTCTGAACGACAGTCAAAGCCCCTGTCACTAAATATAATGGTTAGCTTACAGTCCTGTTTACACCTTGCTTTTGCTTTGGCTTCTCTTAAAAAATTATACTCTGTGTCGCTTTAGTGGTGCTTCAAAGAGCCTTAAAAACCTCCATAGAAGTGTATGGCAAAGCTCGCTTGAAGCACCTGCATCTTTTGAGAGCCTTTAATTCAGCTTTAGCTTCGCTTTGTTTTGGAGAAATTGTAGGTATGAGATATCAGCACACGCACACAGGGCATCTGCCGTGCTTCAACAAATCACGGAAGAATCACTAAAGCTTCATCAAAGCACCACCAAAGCTTCATCGAACCACCACCAATGCACCTCCAAAGCATCAAAAACACATCATAAAAGCATGTTGAAGCGGTAGGTGCTAATGTGTGTTGAAGCTGAAGCAAGTGTAAATGAGCCCTAAGGGCTCGTTTACATGTGCTTCAAAACATGGCTTTGGACACGCTTTTTTAAAGCTCTCTGAATGGCAGTCAAAGCCCCTGTCACTAAATAAAATGGTTAGGTTACAGTCCTGTTTACACCTTTTTTTTTTTCGCTTCAAAAATTTTACCCCATGTTGCTTAAGTTATGCTTCAAAGCCTCCATAGAAATCTATGACAAAGCTCGCTTGAAGCAGCTGGAGCTTTTGAGAGGCTTTAATTTAGCTTTGCTTTGGAGAAATTGCAGGTATGATATATCAATACACACACAGGGCATCTGCCAAGCTTCATTAAAGCTTCAAAAAAAGCACCACTGAAATATCATCGAAGCACCCCCGAAGCATCACAAACACTTCAAAAATGTATGTTGAATCGGTAGGCGCTTTAATGTGTGTTTTAGAAGCAAGTGTAAATGAGCCCTTAAAGTTTTTTTAAGGCTAATTCCACCATACTGACCATATTAAAGTGGTTGTTAAGCCAACACAAAAAAAACATCCCATCCCCTCTGTAACATAACATTATGTGTCCCTGTGCCTGTGTTATATAAAAAAGCTGCCCACCGGTACCTGTATCACAGCATCTCCCGGATCGCACGTGACTCCTCGTCTCTACACTCTGCCCGGATGATAGGTATAGCGGGTGGGGCCGAGCATTCCTGCTGTCATCAGCTGTGATTGAAGAGAGAGCCAAGGAGTCACGTGAGTGCCGGGAGACGCTCTGATATTGGTACAGATGGGCAGCTTTTTTATATAACACAGGCACAGGGGCACATAATGTTATGTTACAGAGGGGATGGGATGTTTTTTATTGTAGTTATAATAGCAGGAGGGGAGGGGACGGGCACTGACACAAAGCAGACAGGCAGCGAGGTGGGGGTGAGGAGGACAAAGCAGGGCTGCGGATAATGGAGACACGTAAGCTGACCATGGTGTCAGGGCTTAGCAGCCATGATAAACCGTGGTCAGTTTACAGGGGGGAGGGCAGAGCCAGGCAGGATCAGCCAGGTTTTTTAGGTGATCGAAATGACCAAAATTACACAGCACAAGCACTGTGCTGTTATGCATGCTTTAACCACTTGACCACTGGGCACTTAAACCCCCTTCCTAACCAGACCAATTTTCAGCTTTCAGTGCTCTCACAATTTGAACGACAATTACTCAGTCATGCTACACTGTACCCATATGACATTTTTGTCCTTTTTTCACACAAATAGAGCTTTCTTTTGGTGGTATTTAATCACCATTGGGGTGTTTATTTTTTGAGCAATAAATGGAAAAAGACCGAAAATTTTGTAAAAAAATGCATTTTTCTTTATTTCTGTTATAACATTTTGCAAATTAGTAATTTTTCTTCGTGAATTTTGGCCAAAATTTATACTGCTATATATCTTTGGTAAAAATAACCCAAATTAGTGGATATTATTTGGTCTTTGTGGAAGTTATAGAGTCTACAATCTATGGTGCCAATCACTGAATATTGATCACCCCTGATGCACTGGCAGCCTATCTAATTTCTTGAGGCCCTAACAAGACAGAAAAGTACAAATACACCCCAAATGACCCATTTTTGGAAATTAGACAGTCCAACGTATTTAGTAAGAGGCATGGCGAGTTTTTTGAAGTTGTAATTTTTTCCCACAATTCTTTGCAAAATGAAGATTTTTTTCTCAGTTTTTTTTTCACAAAATTGTCATATTAACAGATGATTTCTCACACCCAGCATATGCATACCACCAATTACACCCCAAAATACATTCTGCTACTCCTTCTGAGTATGGGGATACTACATGTGTGAGACTTTTACACAGCCTGGCCACATACAGAGGCCTAACATGCAGGGAGCACCATCAGGCGTTCTAAGGACATAAATTACACATATAATTTCCTGACTACCTCTTGCACTTTTGAAGGTCCTGGAGCACCAGGGCAATGGAAACGCCCAAAAAATGACCCCATTTTGGAAAGTAAACACCCCAACGTATATTCTATGAGGCATAATGAGTCTTTTGAACGGTTCATTTTTTCCACAAGTTTTTGGAAAATGTGGAAAGAAAATGAAAATGCATTTTTTTTTACACAAGGTTGTCCATTTATACAGTATTTCTAACACACAGCATGTACCTAGCAAAAATTTCACCCTAAAATATATTCTGCTACTTGTCCCGAGTATGGTGATACCACATGTGTGACACTTTTACACAGTCTGGCCACATACAGAGGCCCAACATGCAGGGTGCACCATCAGGCGTTCTAGGGGCATACATTTCAAATCTAAGTTGACTACCTATTACATTATTGTGAGGCACTGTGGTGGCACTGATGGGCGCTGTAGTGGCACTGATGGGTGCTGTAGTGGCACGGATGGGTACTGTAGTGGCATGGATGTGTCATGGATGAGAACTGATGTGGTATGGATGAGCATGAATGAGGCATAAATGAGCACGAATGGGGGTGAATAAGCCGTAGATGGGGGTGGGTGAGCACGGATGCATGGGGGAGCACGGATGGATGGGTGAGCACGGATGAGGCTGCATGGGTGATCATGACTGGATTGGTGAGCACAGATGAGGCTGCATGGGTGAGCATGACTGGATTGGTGAGCACAGATGCATGGGTGAGAATGGCTGGATGGGTAAACACGGATGCATGGGTGAGCACAGATGGATGGCGGAGCACGAATGCATGGGTGAGCACAGATGGATGGCAGAGCACGGATGCATGGCTGAGCACGGATGCATGGGTGAGCACAAATGCATGGGTGAGCACAAATGCATGGGTGAGCACAAATGCATAGGTGAGCACAAATGCATAGGTGAGCACAAATGCATGGGTGAGCACGGATGCATGGGTGAGCACGGATGCATGGGTGAGCATGGATGCATGGGTGAGCACGGATGCATGGGTGAGCACAGATGA
>BLSH010025264.1:29148-40144 GCA_018402905.1 Glandirana rugosa
AGTAAGTAGACAGTGGGTACGTAGGCACGAGTGGGTGGGTCGGTACTGGTGAGCACAGATGCATGGGTGAGCATGGCTGGATGGGTAAACACGGATGCATGGGTGAGCACAGATGGATGGCGGAGCACGGATGCATGGGTGAGCACAGATGGATGGCTGAGCACGAATGCATGGGTGAGCACAAATGCATGGGTGAGCACAAATGCATGGGTGAGCACGAATGCATGGGTGAGCACGGATGCAAGGTTGAGCACGGATGCATGGGTGAGCACAGATGGATGGCGGAGCCCGGATGCATGGGTGAGCACGGATGAGGCTGGATGGGTGAGCACGGATGAGGCTGCATGGGTGAGCACGATTGAATTGGTGAGCATGGATGCATGGGTGAGCATGGCTGGGTGGGTGAGCACGGATGCATGGGTGACAGATGAATGAGCACGGATACATAGGTGACGGATGGGTGAGCACGGATGCATGGGTGACGGATGGGTGGGCACGGATGGGTGAGCACGGATGCATGGGTGACGGATGGGTGGGCACAGATGGGTTTGCATAGATGAGGCTGCATGGCTGAGTCTGCATGGGTGAAGCTGGATGGGTGGATGGGGGTCCCTGCCTGGCACATAGCAGTGCTGTGGGCACTTCAGATCCTGCCCACAGCACCGCTGCATCTCCTCTCCCCCCTCTCCTGTCACACTGCACCGATCGGTGCAGAGAGGGGAGAGACAAGCCGGCACTTCCGGCTTGTTTACATGTGATGCTCCGTCATTTGACAGAACGATCACACGGTAAGCGGCCATTTACCGTGATCCATGATGTGCTGGATCTCACAGACCCGGCGGTCATGGATGCTCCCAGGTACACGCCCCAAGGGGCGCGCGGGATCGTGATTCTGGAGGGACGTTATAGTAAGTCCACCCAGAACAATGGATCCCACTTGCGGCCGTGTATATGCATTACACGGTCGGCAAGTGGTTAAGGGAACAGGATCCTTTTTTTTTTTTTTTTTTCTCCCCGCGGCATATTGCATTTTTTTTTGTAGTTCAGGAGCACAGCCATGTCATTCATTCATACAGACTGGTGACTAGAGAGACTACGAGTCTCAGGGGGACTAACAGGTGTCAATGGAGCACAACTGGGGTGATGTCACCAAACTCATTGATTCCTTTATCTGGCATTAAAATCGAAGGTCCTTACCTCCAAACGAACTGGAAGAATAGTCTGTAGAAGCCTGTGCAATGCACCCTGCGATCCACTGATAACAGATGCAATGCTTGGCTGTAATGCAAAAAATGAATGTGCATTATTTCTGTTTACAATATAACTATATATATATATCTATATAACTATATATATATATATATATATATATATACACACACACACACACACACACAGTATGTCACAAAAGTGAGTACACCCCTCACATTTTTGTAAATATTTTATTATATCTTTCATGTGATAACACTGAACAAATGACACTTTGCTACAATGTAAAGTAGTATAGTACATGTTGGCATTCATGGTTCCCTCAATGAACTGTAGCTCTCCAGTGCCGGCAGCACTCATGCAGCCCCAGACCATGACACTCCCACCACCATGCTGGACTGTAGGCAAGACACACTTGTCTTTGTTCTCCTCACCTGGTCGCTACCACACACGCTTGACATCATCTGAACCAAATAAGTTTATCTCCAGTAATCCATGTCCTTAGTCTGCTTTTCTTCAGCAAACTGTTTGCGGGCTTTCTTGCGCATCATCTTTAGAAGAGTCTTCTTTCTGGGACAGCAGCCATGCAGACCAATTTGATGCAGTGTGTGGCGTATGGTCTGAGCACTGACAGGCTGACCCCCCCCCCACCCCTTCAACCTCTGCAGCAATGCTGGCAGCATTCATACGTCTATTTCCCAAAGGCAATCGCTGTGTATGACTCTGAGCACGTGCACTCACCCTCTTTGGTTGACCATAGAGAGGCCTGTTCTGAGTGGAACCTGTCCTGTTAAACCGCCATGTTGCAGCTCAGTTTCAGGGTTTTGGCAATGTTCTTATAGCCTAGGCCATCTTTATGTAGAGCAACAATTCTTTTTTTTCAGATCCTCAGAGCTCTTTGCCATGAGGTGCCGTGTTGAACTTCCAGTGACCATTATGAGAGAGTGAGAGCGATAACACCAAATTTATTACACCTGCTCCCCATTCACACCTGAGACCTTGTAACACTAAGGAGTCACATGCCACTGGGGAGGGAACATGGTTAATTGAGCCCAATTTGAACATTTTCACTTAGGGGTGTACTCACTTTTGTTGCCAGCGGTTTAGACATTGATAGCTGTGTGTTGAGTTATTTTAAGGGGAAAGCAAATTTACACGGTTATACTGTACACTCACTACTTTACATTGTAGCAAAGTGTAATTTCTTCAGTGTTGTCTCATGAAAAGATATAATAAAATATTTACAAAAATGTGAGGGGTGTACTCACTTTTGTGAGATACTCTTTGTGTGTGTGTGTACATATATATATATATATATATATATATATTTACAAAGGGTGGGATATGCTTTTAAAGTGGTATTAAGCCAAAAGTAAAAACAAATATATGGCAGCTTACCAATCATTAGATGTGGTGGCTGCATTCGTTTTCTATTTTAGGCTGCTTTCCCACTTGTTTTTACCTGGTGATCTGCCCAGTAACACACCTCCTGTATTGCAGCGACCCCACTCTGAATGAATGAGCAACAGAAATGCCTTTGAACGGGGGGGCGTGACCTGGCATGGAAGGAGATGGAAGCAGCCTGCTGAGCTCCAGCTAATCCACCGCCATCCAGCATATCAAATCCTTGGTGAGCCCATCTACAGCACATCTCCCAACCCTGCACCTCTCAATCTACACCTGGGAGATCTTTTTGGGGCCACAACAGAGCGATCTCGCACGGGATTGCAGCCTAGGCCGACCGGAGCTCGTACCTCAGCCTGTACCCCATCAGCACCGCTCGGCAATTGGATCGACACCCGCCCTGGGGCCCTGTCCATCATACTATTCCTGGCCCGTGTTTTGCAGCATTTCAATGATAGCGGTGGTACCAAGTGCGGGAGCGGCCCGAAATTGAGTCCCCGGCTTCAGTGAGGCATCCACGGCCGCCATCTTGGAACTCCCAACAACAGGCCTCAATCCTCAAGCGTTACCAGCAGAGACTCGGAATCCTAAAAGAATCTGACACAAAGTGGGGAGAAACTGTTTAGGTTTGCGGGGCACCTATCTATCTATATTGCAGAATAATACCCCAGGATTCCCCATACGGCGGCCATTTTGGTACACCCAGGGCTCCTCTGAGAGAACTTCTACTCCTCAGCATTACAATCTAACCAACACACGCAGCTGAGCACCGAGGTTCAACCTCTCCACAGCCCTGAATGTAGTGATCCAGCCTAAAGATATAGTGACTGCTGTGGGGAAACTGGACACCAAGCGACCTGTGAAATAATTCTGATCTTAGGAAACTAAGGAAACCTTTACTGTTACCTGGCATACTACCCCACACTCTTACCTCTGACCCCTGCAAATCAACCTACATTTCAAGTCAGGCTGATCCCGCCAGCTGACACCCAAAGGGCCACACAGTCGAACACGGTCCCTACTTGGGACCCCTATGCTAAGGGGCCAATACCACCCTATAACACCCTACTTCCGCCTCCACCGGCAAATTCTGCATTAACCGGCGGATAGCCAGAAGCTGAAATGGCCTCCCTACCCTAAGCTCAGCACGCCATTGCGGGCCATACAAAGTGATCCCAACAGTGCGCAACCAAATCCTGAGCAAACATCTGCTCATACGCTATCCTACGCTCAAGACCTAGATGGCCAGCAAAAGAAAGGAAGACAGACCTATACAGAAACTCACAGCCTATATGTTCCAGCCTGCAGACCGAAGGAACCGGGATAACGAAACTACCACATCCGTACGGGACAGAAGCCCTCACCATACAACGTCCCCTCATAAGGGGAATCCCGTCACAGAAATGGAGCCTACTCTAATCAATGACTCTTCAGAGATGGACAGAGCTCCTTCAAATCCCAGCGGGCCACCTACCACCACTTCGATATCAGGAAGCCCAGCTAAGGCAAGGATGAGGTTGGACACCCCAGAACCCATTTCCAAAGAGATGAACCTTCCAACTTCCCAATTGTCTACTTCTATCAACAATGGAGATGCCATAACTCTTTTCCCAACCACCAACCAGCCAGTAATGGACACACTGCTTAAGGAAATGTTAGTATCCCTGAGGAACACAATACAAGCTGACATGGTTTCTATGATGCACCAATTCAAGCAAGAATTGTCCTTTATTAATAACAGGGTAACCCAGGTGGAAAACCAGCTGACTGCTTGTTCCTCCACAGTCAACGACCTGATCGACACCCATAACGAACACAAAGAAGAACACGAATGGATAAAGGACAAGCTGGCAGACCTTGAAGACAGATCTCGCCGGAATAACTTTAAAATACGGGGCATATCTGAAGAAATACAAAACCAGGACCTAACCGCATATGTCCGTACCTTAATCAAGTCCGTGTGCCAGAAGTCAAAAACACAGAGCTGGTTGTTGATCGAGCCCATAGGCTCCCTAAACCATCTTACCTACCCAACTCCACTCCACGGGATGTAATACTCCGAGTCCACTTTTATCATGTAAAGTCTCAATTCATGACAAAGGCCCGTAATCTGGGGACATTGCCTGACCCATACTCTCATCTTCAGATATTTGCAGACCTGTCCCAGCATACACTACAGGCGCTTGACAGCTCAACACTATTACAAAGGCCCTTCGGAACCACAAGCTAATATATCAATGGGTAAACCCAGCAAAACTTCTGGTTACTCACCAGAATGCCAAATATCTCATCACATCTCTTAACGACGGCCTGCAGTGGCTGCGAACATGGGGAATTGTCCCAGAAGCTGAAGACCAAGAATCCAATTATCATATTGCTGGCCCTGCATCCACTACTAACCCACTGCAGCCACGTTCAACTCGCAAGCATCGCCCACGCTGATCTGAGTTGCGACACAAGCAACTATCATGGCCTGGGATGGTGTCAAGAGCTCCAGGTCACCTTAACCTTTTACCCCAAACAGAAGCTTACAGCGCCAAAGTTCGCGCTTGTTTTACAATTTATATTTTTCCTTTTCCTTTTGGAACAGACTTTTTCTTTCTCCTCTTTTCCTCCGCTCACATTAGTTTGCTCCAGCAATCCAACTTTGTACTCAACCTATCGTTTACAGTAACAATGGGTATAAAGCTGTTATCCATTAATGCCAAAGGGCTCAATCATCCTACAAAAAGAGCCTCTCTTTGGAAACTTGCAATTCAGACCAACTGCGACATCTTATGTGTACAGGAGACTCATTTTCGTGCTTCACACTACCCGGAATGTAAACATAAGCTTTTTCCTCAAATTTCACTGCCTGTGCCTCATCAAAAAAATGCGGAGTACTTCTAGCAGTTAAACATACAATATCTTTCAAGCTTATAGCAAGCCAATTGGATGAAAATGGACGCTACATAATTCTAATCTGCTCCCTGAACGACACCATATATACTATAGTGAACGTTTACGCACCAAATACCCATCAAATACGCTATCTTCGGAAACTCCACAAGAGGATCTCTAAAGTGCAACAAGCACCTCTAATTTGGTGCGGGGACTTCAATACCGTTGCAGACCCGGACCTAGACTCTACGAACCCACGCATAAGATGATCCGTTAGCCTTAACCCCCTGCTTAGAGATCTACGTCTCTTCGATGTCTGGCGCTGTCAGCACGCTGAGGAAAAATACTTCACTTTCCACTCACAATGCCACAATTCCTACTCACGCATAGACCTTTTCTTGACTGATCAATGGCTCTTGCAAAAAGTATCGGCATCCACTATAATGACTGCGACATGGTCGGACCACGCACCAATCTGTAATACTATTGAGGACCGACCCTGTCCCAGTCCAACTTTTGTATGGAGACTGAACCCTTACTTATTGCAAGCAGCTCCATTCCACCAAATGTTTCAAGACTCTGAGTTTTTCTCCATCAATAATGGATCGGTTAGTAACCCGGAGACCTTATGGGCATCACATAAGGCATTCATCCGGGGAATAGCCATCAAATTAGGTGCCAGAGCTAAGAGGGAGAGGGCGCAGCAATTGGAGACACTCATAGGGGAAATACAATCTATTGAAAATCTCAATAAACAAAACCCCCAACCTGCGCTTAAAATCAAATTGGGGCGGCTCCGCTTAGATCTCAGAAACCTGCTCCTGGCCAAATACAAATCACAACAAAGAAAGCTTAAAATGACCTTTTTTGCTTCAGGAAACAAAACAGGTAAACTCCTATCTTATTTGACCAAGGAGCAGAGACTGAGATCGAGCATACCCTATTTGTACCATCCATCGTCTGGCAAACGCCTGACTAATCCCCAAGAAATTGCAGATGCTTTTAGCTCCTACTACGGGACCCTATACATCCTAAAAGAGGATTCCACCGTACACCAACCCACGTTAGCCGATATCCAAACCTTCCTAGACAACATTAACCTACCCCAACTATCAAATGCCCAACTGGACGTGCTCAACAAATCTTTTACCCACACAGAACTAGGCAAAGCCATAGATTCCCTGCCCAACAATAAATCCCCGGGACCAGACGGTATAATAGGGGAATACTATAAAAAATTGAAGGATACATTAATACCCCCGCTTTGTAGGTTCTTCAATGCTGCAGCCTCTTCCTCAGCTCTCAGCACAGAATCTTTAAAAGCGCTAATTGTCACCCTACCGAAGCCAGGGAAGGATACCTCCCTTCCACAAAACTATCGTCCAATATCATTACTAAACCATGATGTTAAACTTTATGCAAAGATGCTGGCCATCCGCTTGACGGACATTCTTCCCAATCTGATCAACCCAGACCAGTCCGGCTTTACCAAAGGGCGGCAAACGTCGGATGCTACCAGGCGAATGATTAACATCCTGCACCATCTAGAAAAGACTCGAACGCCTTCTCTGCTCCTTTCTTTGGACGCGGAGAAGGCGTTCGATAGAGTCTATTGGCCCTACGTTCGCCTGACGCTACAAAAATTTGGCTTTCAGGGGCGCATACTCTCCGCCATTATGGCTCTCTACTCTAACCCCTCTGCTCACGTATACTGCTCCAACATGCTGTCTAAACCATTTTGCATTTCAAATGGCACCAGACAGGGGTGTCCACTATCACCTTTAATTTTCAATATGGCTATGGAGCCCATGGCGGAGAGGGTGCGTTCTAACCCCAAGATCAGGGGCATCAGCATAGGCCATAGGACCCACAAAATCAACTTGTTCGCGGATGACGTTATCCGAGCACTGTCAGATCCTCTACCCTCCCTGGCTTTGGTTCAACAAGTATTATCTGACTATTCTAAAGTCTCTTACTATAAAGCAAATATAACTAAATCTTTTATCCTAGATATTAATATCCCCCGGGCTCTTAAAGTCACGATTCAAAACCAATATTCATACAAATGGGCGGATAACTCTATTACCTACCTAGGAATTGAGCCAACCAGAAGCACTGCAGCACTCTATCAGGCAAATTACTCTCCTGCTCCCCTGCAGGGGGACCTAGATGCACTATCAAAACCTTTCTTGTCTTGGTTGGGACGCCTGGCGCTTTTTAAAATGTATAAACTCCCCCAGCTCATTTATCTATTTCGATCTCTCCCTATCCCGGTCCCCAATTCCTTTTTTATAACAGCACAATGCATTCTGGGCCAATTTCTCTGGCAGAGAAAGAGACCACGCGGACCATCCTACAAAACCACAAAAAACGCAGGGGGTGCGGGATTGATAAACATTAAGGACTATTACATGGCATCCATTCTAGCTCAACTTAAACATTGGATATCGCCGTCCACCCCCCAACCCTGGTGTGATATAGAGACCACCTATGTATCCAACAAGGATTTATGCTCTTGGTTACTATCTGGCATCACACACCACACAGCCCCTACACTAAAAGCCTCCGCTGTAGCTTTCCAATACCTTAGGAACAACACTGACTTAGACACAGCACCCACGTGCCCTCCCATCCCCTTGTCTACATTACAACACCACATCCCCAATCTGCCTATTCATCAATGGACATCAAGGGGAGTCACCCATATCCAAGACCTATACTCCCAAGGTCTCTTGAAGCCTTTCACAACCCTACAGGAATCTTACTCTATCCCTACCTCAGAATACTTTAAATATATACAAATGTCGTACTGTATGTTAAGAAACCCGGCCCTATTAAAACCCCTCAAATAAACAAGCTTGGCAATATCTGCAAAACAATACTCCTAAGATAAAAGGAATCTCCTTTTTCTACAATCTCCTACACCACAAACAAAAATTTCACAAAACCCCCCAAATTCTCAAGTGGGAAACTGACTTAGATAATTCATTTACTCCTAACCAATGGTCCGCAGCACTACACCACACATATAGATCAACAAAATCGGCAAATCTTTGGGAACTGCATCTTAAAATCATGCTCAGATGGTACGCCACTCCCAACAAACTCCATGCAATGAACCCTACATCCTCCTCTTTATGTTGGAGGAACTGCGGAGAACGGGGGTCTCTGATGCATATTCTTTGGGCCTGCCCTAAACTTACAACCCTATGGAAACAAATATTTACCCTGATTTCCACTATTAGCAGTGTTCCCATCACGGGATCACCAGAACTTGCACTACTACACCTTGGCATGCCAAAGGTCCCGTCCAACGCAAGAAAGATCACTATCAATGTTCTGCTAGCTGCAAAATTGGCAATAGTTAGGAATTGGCTCTCCTCAGATGTACCGACCCTAGAAGATACCATATGCTTGGTGCAGAACCATATCACTTATGAAACTATGTTTGCTAACTCGGAAGGCACAGTGGCACGAAACTCAGTGAATTGGTCGTTGTGGTATAATTGGTACAATAACAACATGAAAAATCCATAGGCACTCCCTCCTGTTTTCAAACCATGATGGACCAAGGTGGGACTTGGAACCCCTCCGACCACAGCAATTGACCCCTGCGGGGGTGGTCGGATCGGGCTTCACTCTCCTCCCGTGGATCCAACTGTAAGGTGTAGCAAGCTTAATTTTAGATATACCCCCTTTATTGTATCTCAAAGGTTACTGGAACTATATTGTGACAATATTTCTATTCCACGGTTTTGTTTTTCTAAGCACTTACCCTACAATGCTCTGTACTTTTCTGCATAGGTCGAGCTGACTAAGCTCTTTTTTCTTCATATTGTCTACTGTACAGTTTTCTTGATGTATGTCAGTACAATTTCCAATAAAGTTTTTTTTTAAAACTAAAAAAAAAAAAAAAAAAAAAAAATGTTTGAACAACAGCATTGTCAGTTTTGAGGGGAGGGGAGTGTTAGATAGCAGATTTCAAAACACTAAGGCTGGGTTCACACTGATGCAAATTGAATGCCGATTCGCACGACACTCAATGGAGCCGGTTCACACACCTCCCAGGTGGCTGCGGTATGAATTGCATAAGGGTCCTGTGTGTCTTTTGGCCCGTTTCAGGTGCAAATTCAGCCAAAAATTCAAACTTGATTAACACCTGAAACTGTGAACAGACACAAACCGGACCCCCTGCTGTGAGCAGTGACCATGGCTAGTGTGAACCCAGCCTTAGAGATTGAAGCCAAACTCCAGCTTACACTTCTTACGTTTTAACCACTTCAGCCCCGGAAGGCCATCCAATACTCCATGCATTTTTCATCTACCCTGCAGGTTGTTCACCAAGGCCAAGTTCACTTTTTTCAAACCCATGCTAATGCTCTCTCCTGGTTTGAATCCCTGCGGCGGCCTGGTCGATCGTCTAGCCATTTGCCGCACACCAGACTTGCACATTTTTTTCTGGTAGTATTTTATGCACGTGCTTTTTTTTAAATTTGCTACACTACTTATGGGGCAGGTATGTACTGTCATTTCTTGCCCTGACAAGAGGATTATGATCCCTTATAGGAGATTATGCTGCACTAGTTGGTTACCATTTTGATCACTTGTTGATCTAAATACTGTTTTGACTTTGGCTGTATTGGCCATGCTTCCCTTCTATGTTCGCTATTTAGGGTCAAAGCCTGCTCCTTGTTTCTGGAGCCGGGCAGGGGTACATTTTTGGCTGGGTTGTTCTCCATCCAAGTACAATATTGCATTTGTTAAGCTGTTGAATGTTGTGACTGAGGATTGTCTGTTTGTGAATGTGAATGTTAATTGGCCTCACCTCCACCCCCCTCTGGGTTTGCAGCCCTGCGGGGACCTGAGGGCAACACAAAGGGCATATTGCCAGTGTCACTGGTTCAGTTAGACTATTTTTCCTCCCTCCAAACTGTCATGTGTATCTCTTGGAATGTAAGGGCGTTAAATTCCAAATTTAAAAGGGCCTCCTTAATTAATTTTTTAAAAATTCATAAGCCGCATATTCTGTGTTTACAAGAAACGCACGTAGTTGGGTCTAAGATTCTAGCCCTTAAAAAACATAGGGCTATCATTCCACCTATTCTAACTACGCCCAAGGCGTGTCCATCTTGATACGAAAGGGACTTCCCTTTTCGTGTGAGCGAGTTGTCTCAGATCCCAATGGGCGAAATATGTGTTTCTACACTGTGTTATACATGCAATGCCCTTACTTCTGGTGGCAGTGTATGCCCCCCCCCCCCCCGTCACATCTGCAATTTTTACAGAATTGAGTGTTCAACTGTCAGCATTACCAACAATGGCTACTCTTATTGTTGGGAACTTCAATTCGGTGTTGGATCCTGATCTGGACCAATTGAGACCCCTTCAGTGTGAATCTAGATTGTTTGGACAGTGGTGTGCTTCTTTTGGGTATGTGGATTTATGGCGGCAAAAACATCCTGCAAACAGGGTATATTTCTGTCAATCTCAGACATATCGTGCT
>BLSH010025264.1:117595-130050 GCA_018402905.1 Glandirana rugosa
AATGGTTATACTTGTATATATATATATATATATATATATATGTGTGTGTGTATATGATGTTCATATTGGTAAAAGCAAACAAAAAAAAAACTAGCAAAGATCTCAAAAAGACACATACTAACTTAACAATACATTTCTAGAAGATAAAATTAGTTACAGTTTCAACATTAGCTCTGGTTCTTGCTCCTCCCTCACAAAACCAGTATGGGTATGCGGACAACTAAGTGGCCCCCAAGTGTGCTTTAACTTTAAGTTTGGTAAGAGGAATAGGTTTTGTAGGATCCACAGTTTGTGAGAAAGGTATAACAGTCAATCTTATGAATTAGACCCCCAGCCTTTTCTAGTAGCACCAATAGACTAGATTACATCTGTTGGTAGGAAGAGTGTGACATACAGACTGAGGGAGGAATCCCCCAGACTGTCCTGTTATTGCGCAATGCAGGGAACCCCTGTGCAACTTTAACAGGCCTCTACTACTTCTTATGTCATTCCACAGCCTATAAGTTAATACCCCCTAATGCGAGCATGGTGAAACTCGTCCCAGCATCTTACGTCGTGGCCGATCGTTATGATCTGATGGCGTGAGAGAAGGTAAGAATGGCAGGGACTGCTCAAAGGGAATTGTTAACCAACTCCAACAAGGCCTGGGCATGGTTTCCTGCTTGGACAGGGTGGGGGTTGAACTTAGGAAAGGATTGAACAATTGTGTTCAATGAAACCGTTGAAGCTGTGAGGGAGATCTCACAGGAACAGCGACAGAGTCTATTACAGGAAAAGATGACACTTGATTATCTTTTAACGCAAAAGGGGGGTTTCTGTGAGTTCATAGCAGAAGACTGTTGTACCTGGATGACAGGCACTAGTGACAAGGTCCAAGTCCATATGGATAAAGTTAGGTCCCTACTAGGGAGAACCAGAGCTATAGCCAGTGAAGGTTGGAATCCTTTCTAAAGGGGTTGGGAGATTTTGGGGAGTTCTTGTTTTTCATCGGATCCTGGCTGAAGGAAGTAGGGGTATATATACTCATGTTGTTTTGTTTCTATTCCTTCTATAAGCCATGATGAGATGTTCCTGCTGCCTGATCGATCAAGTCGCCAAAGTCCGAGCAGATGACCACATCTTCCTAGCCAAGACAAGAGGTCCCCTGAAGTCCAGCCCATGTACCAGATGCTGAGGATTCCAGCGATCGTTATAACCCCCACATCATGCTTTCCCTCTGAGTCATCCCTCCTGAAGAATATGTGTCAACCATGGTTTTCTTTTGTTCAATGGATGGACTGAATGTTTCATTTTATTCTTTTTGATGGGACTGGTGTTCGTGTTTAGAAGATGATCAAGATTCATCGAGGGACACATGGGAGCATATGACAAGAGGAGGAACTGTTGTAGAAATGTAGGATATGTTTATTATGTATTGTCAGAGTGTCTCAGTGTACAGCGAATATGGCTTTAACCGATATTGCGGACAGGCCACTTACAATGGAAACCTTCCATTATTTGGTGACCTCACGCTACCCGCCTGATCATCCCGGCCAGCAGGCGCCCTGAGCGGCTAACGCTGCAGCAAACACCGGTCTTGATCTTTGCGGTACGATGCATATTCCGTACCGTCAATCGGGGGCCCCTGTATTATGTATAGATTGATCTGCTTGGCGGCGATGTACTTGCGGTATGGAATCAGTATTGCCTTTTATGTAAGGATAATGATCTGTAAGCTTTCTGCCGCATCTGATCAATGTGACAGAAATCTACAGCTATATTCCTTTGTGCATAATTTACCCTTTAATGGAACAGTAGTATAATCACTATGAGATATAGTTCATAGAGCTGTATTTGATAGTGATTCGTTGTAATGGCAGTTCGGGCTTTGCATGCATGGCGTTTTGCTTGGAGGGCCTCTGTGAGATAACGCATTGGTTTCAATGAAAGCCATGTTTCCACATGGCTTTCATTGTTATCTGGAGTCTGTGGGGGCAATTATAATACCTTGTGTGCATTATATTTTGCTTGCGCTAATAAGCGCACTTTTCAGCTCTTTTGCATAATGCATTTGAGTGCACTCGTGTTAAAGCAAGTAAAACAGACACCATAGCTGTTCTCACATTGCAAGCTCGAAAAGTAGTCCTGCCTAGCAATGCTTGTTGCTTTAATTTATATCATTCAGACAGGGATAACAAAAGGACTTAGTGGCTTCACAATCAGCCAATCAGCCTCCAAGGCACAGTCACATGACATGAGCTCAATACAAAACAACCACCAATGACACACTTGTTTATATTCAAACGATACAATAGAAGAGGTGTGCATGCATGTGGAATGGCCAGCCTGAATGAGCAACAGCCGTGGGTGGGTGGAGATCACAGACTCCAGATAACAATGAAAGCCATGTGGAAACATGGCTTCCATTGAAACCAATGCGTTATCTCACAGAGGCCCTCCAAGCAAAACGCCATTCATGCAAAGCCTGAACTGCCATTACAACGAATCACTATCAAATACAGCTCTATGAACTATATCTCATAGTGATTATACTACTGTTCCATTAAAGGGTAAATTATGCACAAAGGAATATAGCTGTAGGTTTCTGTCACATTGATCAGATGCGACAGAAAGCTTACAGATCATTATCCTTACATAAAAGGCAATACTGATTCCATACCGCAAGTACATCGCCACCAAGCAGATCATTCTGTACATAATACAGGGGCCCCCGATTGACGGTAATACACCCGCGCCACGGAATATGTATCACACCGCAAAGATCCGGACCGGCGTTTGCTCCAGCGTTAACCGCTCAGGGCGCCTGCTGGCCGGGATGATCGGGCTGGTTGCGTGTGGTTACCAAATAACGGAAGGTTTCCATTGTAAGTGGCCTGTCCGCAATATCAGTTAAAGCCATATTCGCTGTACACAGCGAATACCGGTAAACCGACACTGGGAGACACTGTGACAATACATAATAAACATATCCTAAATTTCTACAACAGTGATGTTACCCTCTGATTTTTGGGAATGACATTTTTATTTCTGATGTTGGTACACATCACATTTTTTTGGCTCAAATTAGGATAATTTGGAAATAATAAAAAATATAAAATTGTGACTCTTTTTACATTTGCAGAAGCAATGGTATTGTTTGTGGTTTGTAAAGACACCTGTGTGAGTTTGGGGAAATATTTTTATGAGATTGACATCAACAAGTGAAAAAAATATTTAACCAAAACATGAAAACATTACACATTCTAACATTCTACAAAACAAAATAGATTATGAAGAAGCAAGAGAAAGATACATTTCATCTCGACATGTAAAGGATTTTCTTTGGGGAAGTTACAATTGTACCATTAGAATGAATGGCTGAAACTTGCATTGGGCTACATAGTTACAATATTCACTCCCAAAAAACTCTTTAAAACAGCTCTCATTTTGGTATTTACTATAGCGCCCTGTAATTACTCCATTGGAGTAAAAATGAGAGCAGTTTCAGGTCTGAGCATGCTCCGTTGTGCTCAGCTGTGCTCTGCACCTAGGAGTAAAGAGACAGGGAATTTATCTCTTCTCAGACTTTTTAAGATATTTCAGTGTAGAAATCACTTTTTCACACAGATGAAAAGCAGATTACCTTTAAACAATATACCGCATATTTTAGTACAATTTAGGTGATTATATCATGCTCTAAACATTATTTTCATGTGCACTTCTCCAGGTCCTGCCTGGAGTAAAAAATTGTTGCCTAGGCACTAAAGTGAATACCGTTTTAGCGCTATTTTTTCCGCCTGAGCTATTGTGAATACCGTTTTATCGATATTTAGTGCCATTTTCTGTTTTTTGGCGCTAAATAGCGATCAGTGCTGCATATGTGCGCCTGAGCGCTATAGTAAATAAACCCCTTTGTGTTGGTCTAGTACATACAGTCCCAATAAAATGCATTTAATTTTTTGGTTGTAACATGACAAAATGTGGAAAATTTCAAGGGTTATGAATACTTTTGCAAGACACTGTAGCTAATGCCTCAACATTAGTCACGCAACCAGGCTCTACCATCACTGACATGACATATCCAATGCCTCAACATTAGTCACATGACCAGGCACTGCCATCACTGAAATTACATCGCCAATGTTTTAACATCAGTCACATGACCAGGCTCTACAATCACTGAAATTACATAGCCAATGCCTCAAGACTAGTTACATGATCAGGTTCTACCATAGCTGGGATGACATAGCTGATGCCTTAACATTAGTCACATGGCTAGGCTCTCCTATCACACAGATTACATTGTTGCCTCGACATTAGTCACATGACCAGTCTCTTCTATCACAGAGAGAATGTCGCTAATGCCTCAGCTCTCCTATAACAGATGATATTGATAATACTTTTACATTAGTGGCATGACCTGGCTCTTCCATCAAAAGAATGACACTTGAGGACAGGGTTGAGGACCACTGCTTTACATGACCAAGGTCTGGTTAACCATAATCAGGCATACGCTCTATTATCTACAGTATCTCACAAAAGTGAGCACACCCCTCACATTTTTTGTAAATATTTTATTATATATTTTCATGTGACAACACTGAAGAAATGACACTTTGCTACAATGTAAAGTAGTGAGTGTACAGCTTGTATAAGGCTGGCCATACACTAAACTAAACACTTAATGTGTATGCAGTCAGGCAGGCCCTTGCACTAAAAAGTTGTAGGTAAATCTAAAGAAAATTGAACAAGAAAATTGTATAGTGTATGGCCAGCCTTTGTCTGCTTTCACACTGAAAGCGTAGGCCGTTAGTGGTAAAGCACCACTCGTTTTAGCGTCACTTTACCGCTGTTTAAGCAACGCTTTTGCGTCACTTTTTGGCCGCTAACGGGGCGCTTTTAACCCCAAAAACGGTGTTAAAAACTCCCGTGTTGCGGCGCTCCGAAGCGCTGCCCATTCATTGCAATGGGCATGGCCATTTTGGAAGCGCTGTATACAGCGCTCCCAACCCGCCCCAAAGATGCAGCTTGCAGGACTTTTCCAAACGATCCGCAAGTGCACTACCCAGGTGTGAAAGCACCCTTTGTAATTAATGGGAGGCAGTTTTCAGGAGCAACCAAATCTGAACAGTCAGCATTAGACAACATGATTTGTGAAGGTCTCTAGTGGATGATGCAGCCAGTCACCAGGTGCGGACTGGGCTAGGTGGAAACAGGGGGCCCACAGGGCCAGTAGTATTACGATACGTTGAACTAGTGGCCCGATGTTGAAGATACTTCACCGTTCAAACATCAGAGTTGGAACCACAGTCTATGAGACATTACGGGCATTATATTGCCACCCACTCTCTGTTCGAACCTATCACTACAGCACCTGGCAGAGAGGTAATTCTTCTGGCATCAATATCCTTTGCAGATTTATCTAAGATGTCCTGTGTCCTGTCGATGTTGAAAGATATGAAGGCGTTTCAATATAAGTGCCTTTGGGATCTCACGTTTCAACAGACATCCTCCAGAATTGTGTTTTTTTTTTTTGTTTCTCTTTTAAAAAGAAATTGCGATTTAAGTTTCGTAGATTAAAAAGTAACTTGTTCACATTAAATCCTGCGTAATTAAGAGTCATGATGATAAAACATTAACACAATTCGTGCAGCACAGCTACCTCCTTACAGAAATGCAGGAGCAGACTCACCGCTACAGAGTAATTTGCATCCCGCAGTGTAGACGTCGGAGACGATTAGGAGAGACACTTCTAATGCGCTTTATTTATTCAAATACTTTAGCTGGGGACAGCGCTACATTTTCTTTACAGGCATTCAATTAATTGGAACAAGATGAGCATCGGGCCCAGCGTACAGAACGCGGGAGGTAGAATCGCTTAACCATCTCCACTCCGCAACCGAGTTTACGCTCTGATAACACAAACGCCAGTGTTTTGCACACTATAGAGAATTCATTGTTACTACTACAGGATAGGCATCAAAATTCTTTACATGCCAAGAAGTGTCTGTGCTGCTCATAACAACCAATTGGATTCCAGCTGACATTTTTCCAGTGCGGTTTTAAAGCCCATATTAACTTTCAGTTTAAAATCTGTAATAGTTCAAGTGCAGCAAATCAAAAACGTGTGAAGTCTTACCGACTTAGAAAGCAGCCTATCCCAGACAGCATTCTGAAGCGTAGGACTCTTGCTTAACACCTTTTGTTTTGATGCACCTGTAATGCAAGGCCCCTTTCACATGGGGCAGATCTGGCCGAGCGGAATCCGCCTGCTCAGCAGTTGAATCTGTCCGCTAATCCCTGCTGAGCAGGTGGATGACCGGTCCGTGTCCGCTCTGCATAGCAGAGGCCGCTCTCCTCTATGGAGCGGTTGGATAGAAATGGACTGCATGTCTATTTCCATCTGATTGTCATTCAATCTGACCCCCTGGACGGATGGCGAACGTATTGCCATACGTCTGTTTACAGCAGATCTTGTCAGATCGGATGCCCAGCGGGTGTCAGCGGACAGAAGACAATGGGTGGCCTGATCGGGTCCACCTGAAAACCGGCAGGCGGACCCAATCGGTCCGCTGGTGTGAAAGGGGCCTTAAAATTAAAGTTCAATTGGGTTTTAATAATTACGCCTTGAATCTAGTTGTTGCAGGAATACACAGAGCCTTACCCATTCAGAGACTTTGAACACATCAATAGTCATAAGACCTATTAGATTTCCAGTCTACTATATGATTATTGAAGAGCAATTTGGCTGTTATGTGTTACTTCTCTATGGACATTATTTCTGTCCTGCCTTATAGAGCAAGTCTGCCTGTTCAGATTTGGTTCTCATATTGGAACTAGAATACGGGCATATTTACAATGTGTTTTGATTTTTGCTTGGTGGTCTGCAATCACATGCAGGACAAAGATTCGTATTTAAGCCTACATGGATCTCACATCCCACACACACACAAACAGCAACACCCCAAAGGCATCTGATGAAGGATAATAGGATACAGTCTGTTTCACCTCCTTCAGCATCCGCCAAAGCATGAGATGTGTCACATTCAATGACAATCTATTCTTCCCGCTGTTCTGTGCTTCACCGTGGTCCTTTAACCTCTCATCTGAAGTGAAATAGACAGCCTTTTTTTTTTACCTTTAGACCAGTGGTAGTCAAATTGAAAGTAACAAAGTAACAAAATGCCTCAAATGTAGTCCCCTACATTTCCTGAGGGTTGCATTATAGCACTGTGTTAAGGTGCACTGCGTTGATATTATGCAGCCTATTTAAAAAAAGAATGGGCTAGGACACAAAAGTTTCACATTGAAAAGGTCAACAACACTGGTGTCAATAGTCACAATAAAAACTTCCTGTATAGGTGTCAGTGGATACAATAATAACTCCCAGCATTGGTGTCAATGGATACAATAATAACTCCCACATTGCAGTCTGTGGATAAAATAAAAATGTACCTACAGCATTGGTGTCAGTGGACAAAATAAATATTAACCTACAGCACTGGTGTCAGTTGCAGTACTATCAACCCCCCCCCCCCCCCATTTGTGGACAGTGGCAGTGTTGTTGACCCCTGCACTGGTTTTCAATAGCAGTGCTATTCTCCCACTGGTAGTCAGTAATGGGCATGTTACACAGATGGCAGACTGTCGGTCTCGAGGGAATCCACATTTCCTGACTAAGGAGCTGCCTGTGAATGATTAGGTTTGCCATCTCCAATTCGCCAGTGGAGCCATCCGACCGGGGATCCTTCCTTGGATTTCTCCACACCACCTAAGACTGTACGGACTCTAATTTATATTCAGATTTATATTGCTGATTTACAGTATCTCACAAAAGTGAGTACACCCCTCACATTTTTGTAAATATTTTTTTGTAAATTTTTGTAAATATTTTATTATATCTCTTCATGTGACAACACTGAAGAAATAACACTTTGCTACAATGTAAAGTAATGAGTGTACAGCTTGCATAAGTGTAAATTTTCTGTCCCCCCTCAAAAAAACTCAACACACAGCCATTAATGTCTAAACTGCTAGCAACAAAAGTGAGTACATCCCTAAATGAAAACGTACAAATTGGGACCAATTACAAGGTCTCAGGTGTGAATGGGGAGCAGCGGGTATGTTAAATTTGGTATTATCGCTCTCACTCTCTCATACTGGTCACTGAAAGTTCAACATGGCCCCTCATGGCAAATAACTCTTTGAGGATCTGAAAAAAAGAATTGTTGCTCCACATAAAGATGGCCTAGGCTATAAGAAGATTGCCAAGACCCTGAAACTGAGCTGCAGCACGGTGGCCAAGACCAAACAGCAGTTTAACAGGACAGGTTCCACTCCGGACTGGCCTTGCCATGGTCGACCAAAGGAGTTGAGTGCACATGCTCAGCATCATATCCAGAGGTTGCCTTTGGGAAATAAACATATGAGTGCTGCCAGCATTTGTCATGAAACCATAGTAAACATTCTGTCATGTAACCTAAGCAAACGTTCATGTCTTATCTGTTGCCTTCCTTTGCAGCATGTGTCCAGTTAAAGGTCGGGCCTCCCTCACCTGTGAGCTTTAGTAGGCCTTCCTCATTTGGCCTCCGCCCCAGGCCTTAATTTGTAACAGGACATAAGCCTGGCAGTACAAGGCTGTATTGATGATCAACGTTTGTCCGTGTTTGGCTTGTGTCTGTGATTGTCTATTCGGTTTCTCTGTAGTCTTATCCGTGTATTGATCCTTGGCTTGTCTGACTATTCCTTCCTGCCGGATACCTCGACCTTCGGCTTGTCTTCGGTTTCTCCTGTCTTCTGGTTGTCCTGACCCTTCGCTATTCTTCTGACTATTCTCTCTGTTCCTGTGCTGCTGCTTCCCCTCTCTCTCCTGGGGCCAGCCGAGCGTGAGCTAGGGGACCTTGGGGGTCGTGACCTGGATCCAGTTGCAGCCAAATCCATCCTCACCACTAGAGGCTCTGGTGAACACCCACTGGCTCTTAGACTCCACGCCCTGGGGAAACCAATGCACTAGCTTCCTGAGTTTCAGTGTCCTTGCCCTAGGGAGCCCTCTTCCCATATCAGCTGGTACTACTTAGCAGCAGTCAGCCATAGGTCCACACCCTTGCGTGCACTTCACAACCTTCTGCGGTGTGATTCACACTCCTGCAGTGCGCATCCGTCACCTGACCTCAGGTGCTGTGACAGCATTGCTGCAGAGGTTGAATGGGTGTGGGGGGTCAGCCTGTCAGTGCTCAGACCATACGCCGCACACTGCATCAAATTGTTCTGCACGGTTGTCATCCCAGAAGGAAGCCTCTTCTAAAGATAATGCACAAGAAAGCCTGCAGTTTGCTGAAGACAAGCAGACTAAGGACATGGATTACTGGAACCATGCCCTGTGGTCTGATGAGGCCAAGATAAAGTTATTTGGTTCAGATGGTGTCAAGCATGTGTGGCGGCAACCAAGTGAGGAGTACAAAGACAAGTGTGTCTTGTGTACAGTCAAGCATGATGGTGGGAATGTGATAGTCTGGGGCTGCATGAGTGCTGCCAGCGCTGGGGAGCTACAGTTCATTGAGGGAACCATGAATGCCAACATGTACTGTGACATACTGAAGCAGAGAATGATCCGCTCCCTTCCCTCCCGGAGACTGGGCCACAGGGCAGTATTCCAACATAATAACGACCCCAAACACACCTCCAAGATGATCACTGCCTTGCTAAAGAAGCTGAGGGTAAAGGTGATTGACTGGCCAAGTATGTATCCAGACCTAAACCCTATTGAGCATATGTGGGGCATCCTGAAACGGAACGTGGAGGAGTGCAAGGTCTCCAACATCCACCAGCTCAGTGATGTCATCATGGAGGAGTGGCAGAGGACTCCAGTGGCAACCTGGGAAGCTCTGGTGAACGCCATGCACAAGAGAGTTAAGGCAGTGCTGGAAAATAATGGTGGCCACACAAAATTAAACACTTTGGGCCCAATTTGGACATTTTGATTTATACTTTTACTCACATTTATTGCCAGCGGTTTAGACATTAATAGCTGTGTGTTGAGTTATTTTGAGGGGACGGCAAATTTACACTTTATACAAGCTGTACACTCACTACTTTACATTGTAGCAAAGTGTCATTTCTTCGTGTTGTCACATGAAAAGATATAATAAAATATTTACAAAAATGTGAGGAGTCTACTCACTTTTGTGAGATTCTGTATCTCCATTTCTGGCAGTGACTCGCATGTTACAGGTCAGTTTGTGACATTTTGCAGTTCGTCAACCAGGATTCCTCCTTAGGATGCTAGGGGTTCCTTGAATTGTGGATGACTGACCTCCCATTTGGTGGTGCCTACCTACGGACCTGATGGGGGGGGGGGGTATACAAATGATTAGGCAGGTATATCAGCTCCCATATTACTTCTGTGTAGCTGTAGAAATACAGCATGTAACAGTTCTCTTCCTATGTATTTAATATAGTTTAGCCTAACAATAGATGGGCTGCAGAGAGCAACTTAGACGTTTTTACTCCAGTTTTATAGAACAAAAATTATTGGTATGGATGGACTCCTCTGAAGGTTTTACTCCCTATTAAATGTTGTTTTGCAATGGCTGAAAGATCACAAGGACAAAAATAAAAAGAATGGAACTAGGAGGGGGGAAGGGACCAAACTTTATTCTAAGGTTCCAAGTTGATGTAAAATCTTTACCAGGGATGCGACTGGTAACACAGGGATGGCATACATGGACCTGAAAATGTACTTCGATTGTTACCAAGGTCTTTACAGGAAGAATGCAAACCACACCATAGAGCCGCAAAAAAGGGATTGTGTTGGAGACTGTACCATGTTAAACAGTAAGGGGTTGATTTAGTAAAACTGGAGAGTGCAAAATCTGGTACAGCTGTGCATGGTAGCCAATCAGCTTCTAATTTCAGCTTATTCAATTAAGCTTTGACTAAAAACCTGGAAGCTGATTGGTTTCTATGCAGAGCTGCACCAGTTTTAGTAAATGAACCCCTAAATGTCTTTTTATTTTGCTTATCTTGTCCCTATTGGGATACATCCACTTTATACAATCATTTACATTGTATTCTGGGCCTCTGTTGTCTCCTTTGATCAATAGCTTGCTATGCATTGCAGTAATGCATGCACAGGAGTGAAGGGACTTAAAAAATGGAGATTAATAAAACTGAGCTTTCAATTTCCTCAAAATGTTAGTAAAATTTCACCAATTTTGACAAAATGCATTGGTGTCAAATGTCTGGGAGCACCTTTAGACATGCAAACAGTGGGACAAATACCAAGCAGTAGTTAGCCACACTGTACTGGAACTGTTCTGTAATTTTGAAGATGTTATGTAGCTCATCCAAGCTACTTCTTCAGTTCTAATGAATGTCGGGAGCATACACCAGCATCTATATTGACAAAGGTAGCATTGCCACATAATCCAATCATTGGAATATGTCAAGGCAGATGTTGATTGCCCAAGAACAGGATGGGAGGTGTAAAATATGTGGAATCACCTTGTTCTAGATATATAATGCCATATTTGGTGTCAGTAATTCTTTTTTTTTTTCGATTCACATGGCTGATTATGTAACTAGAAAAGGGTGGTATCGCAACGTTCACACCTCCCATCCTGTTCTTGGACAATTACCATTTTGTCATACATTATGCTTGGATTAAGGTGTTTGTGCTACTTGTGTTGATATAAATAAGCGGGAATGTTCCAGAACTGAATAAGTGACTTGGAGAAATTATGAAATGCCTTCAACATTACAGAACAAGTGCAGCTGAATGTGACCTTCACAGATAGTCAGCAAATTGTAAGGTGGTAAAAAAGGGAAGGAAAAAAAAACAAGAAAAGATAAAAAGTAGAAAGCATCCCAAAAAAAATCTAACTCTGCATCAGTATGAATGTATCAACACAGCATAAAAAAGATTTAGTAGAACCCAGAAGAGACTCTTGAAATGCAACAAGGAAATGACAGGAAATATTTTGCATCCATGTCATCAAATGAAATCAACAAAAGTTTTAATAAAACAAAGATGAACAGGCAACATAGACCTGCTTAACACTAGACAAAAATTATCAGCGCCAACTCCCCAACACACTAGAAAAGTCAGAAAAAGTTCATAAAGTGCAAACAGTTCATATAGTGCAAAAAGTTCTGCAAATAAAGTGCTCCAAATAAAGTGCTTCTTCAGTGCTCAAATAAACATCCAGGTGAAATGGTGAGGCGTGAGGAGGGGGTTTAAGTGCCCAGTAAGCAAGTGGTTAAGTCCACCATATCATCTGTTGCCCTGTGCACACTCAGGGGTGGCTGGTAGTTGTGGTTCACCTTCTGGCTGCCCTCAATCCCACCATCTCACACATCCAGGGTCACTGAACAGGCCAGCTCTTGTTTTTGTCTGTTTTATTTAGGGGATTAACTTGGATGGGGAAAAAAGGTGACTGTGAGATGCCCCAAAGAATTACTTTACAGGACCACCTATA
>BLSH010025284.1:12136-27136 GCA_018402905.1 Glandirana rugosa
AAACGTATCTCACCGGGACTAGGAGGAGAAGACTCCAGGGAGGTGTCGCGAGGACCGGGGAGGGGTGTAGAAGAGGAGGATCAGGGCCACTCTATGCAAAACCCTTGCACAGAGGAGGTACGTATAATATGCCTGTTAAACACTTTTAAGGCACTTTGGAAACGCTGCCCATTCATTTCAATGGGCAGGGGTATTCTTAAAGCACTCCAAAAATGATCCAAAGATGCAGCTTGCAGGACTTTTTTGACTGCCCCGCAAGTGCACCGCCCCAGCGTGAAAGCACACATTGAAATGAATGGGCAGCACTTGCAAAGTGTACCATTTTTACATAATGAAAAGCATTCAGAAACACCAATCTTGGTGTTTTGAATGCTTTTAAGTGCATAGGAGGGATTTGGGGTTTTATAGACTCGCAGATCTCTCCATAAAGAGGACCTGTCACATGCCTATTGCTGTCACAAGGATGTTTACATTCCTCGTGACAGCAATAAAAGTGGTTTAAAAAATGAAAGCAACAGTGTAAAAATAAAAAACTAAAATAAATGAATAAGTAAAAAAAAAATTAAAGTGCCCCTTTCCTCGGGTGCTTGCATGCAAAGGCAAATGCTCGCTTTGGTCCCACACACACGCAAACAGTGATTGCCCCACACACTTTTTAAAGCGCTCAAAAAATGCCCCAAAGATGCTGCTTGCAGGACTTCCCCGCAAGCGCAGCACCCCAGCATGAAAGCACACATTGACATGAATGGGAGGATGTTTTCAGGCACTTTTCAGGTGCTATTCTTAGTGCAAAAGCACCTGTAAACCACCTCAGTGCCTTTCCTCCAATCAGTTGTCTTATCTGTCTTGGCTGTGTGCTCAAGACTTCTCTGCAATGCTAACTGGGTAGAGATGAAGACAGCAGATATGGATGTAAAACTTATATAGGGAAATTTGTATCATCTGAGGCTGTTCACTTCACTGGGTATATGTGAGGGTTTACATCCACTTTAAGCTGCAAAGGCAACAGAGCGGAGTGAACACATTCTGCAGCCAAATTGTGCTGCAAAAATTGTCCCTGTTGTTGGGTTCAGTGGACAGTAATGAACGTGGCCAATTCAACTGAATGGGGGCTTCCTGCAGCTGTGCATGCAGTTGTAGGGTGCTGGTGTGGGGTATAAGAGGTTTAAACAGGTGGTGAGGAGGTGATATAATGCATCCTCACTGCCTGTCACATACCCTCTAAAGAGCAATCCAATTTGGATTGCTCTTCAGAGGGCACCTCATGTGTCAATGAGACCTAAGGCTGTTCAGAGAGTACAGTATTTTCTGTCAGTTCAGCAGGGGCCTTGGGACAGGACTGGGACAATGTAATGTTTACTTCGGGGCAAGGCTGACTAATCTGCTTGTTTGCAGCAATTACAACAAAACAGACTCCGTCTGTGCCCAAAAATCATCAAACGGTTTGGAGAAGCAATTCTTGTTCTGCAAAAAAACAAAAATTGATGCTGCGCTGTCAACTGAAGAGTGATCCAAATATACAATTCGGTTTGGATGTGGTTGCCAATAAATGTGTTAACTGTGTTTGTGAATTAACCAATCCAAAAGTTAAATGAGATAAATAAAAAAAACTAAAATTAGTGCTGAGCTGTCACCTGAAGAGTGATCCAGATATACAATCTGGTTGGGATGTGATTGCCAATAAATGTGTTAACTGTGTTTGTGAATCAGTACATGAATAATTTGTGAAACTGGGTGTGATAAATAAATAAAAAAAAAATGGTGCTGCAATATCACTTGAAGAGTGATCCAAATACACAATCCAGTTGGGAAGTGATTGCCAATAAATGTGTTAACTGTGTTTATGAATTAACAATTCCAATAGTTAAGTGAGATAAATAAAAAAATAAAAAATTAGTGCTGAGCTGTCACCTGAAAAGTGATCCAGATATACAATGTGATTGCCAATAAATGTGTTAACTGTGTTTGTGAATCCGTACATGAATAACTTGTGAAACTGGGTGTGATTAAAAAAAAAAATTGGCGCTGCGATGTCAGTTGAAGTGTGATCCAAATACACAATCCAGTTGGGAAGCGATTGCCAATAAATGTGTTAACTGTGTTTGTGAGTTAACCAATCCAATAATTAAATGAGATAAATAATAAAAAAAAAAAAAAATTGGCAGTGAGCTGTCACCTGAAAAGTGATCCAGATATAAAATCCAGTTGGGATGTGATTACCAGTAAATGTGTTAACTGTGTTTGTGAATCCATCCATGAATAACTTTTCAAACCGGGTGTGATAAATGGTGCTGCACTGTCACCTGAAGAGTGATCCAAATATACAATCCGGTTGGGGTGTGATCCTCCCTCCAGTCGCCACTGGGACATAGGCACTTACAGGCTCTGTGAGGGACACAGGCAGAGTTGCAGCTACAGGGGTATTCTCCCCCTCCCTCTCTTCACGCTACACTGTATGGGAGCAGTGCTCACAGAGACATGGATGCCCGCTCTACTACCTCCCCTGCTTCTTCATTGGCAAGAGGAGGAGAGCCAATCACAGGGAGGACTCCTGGGAAACAAAGCATCATAGGTCATGCAGTCCCTAACACAGACAGCCCCATTGTAATCCTTGGGGGCAGGACTACACACTCCAGCATGCCTAAGGGGGTCAACTAGGACTGGGAGCAGGCAGAGACCAGGTGGGGGAGAAGACTGGCCCAAGGGGAGAGGTACTTCCTTGATGGAAAGGTAAGGGTGCCAGCCTATGACAAGTATAAATGATGAGATGAATGAGTGATATGTATAAAACATGAAACCATACATGAATATGAACAGTTCTAAATACTGAGAAAAAAAAACACTTGTGACCTTTCCATCATCACAGCACCTTACACAAGGGTATCAGGACCCTGTTTACTTAGAGGAGCTGCTGCCATACACATTAGACAGCCTATAACCCCATTGTCCTTTGAACACAGTAGCCCCATCATTCCACACCGAGAGGTGCTTCCTTCCTGGGTTGGTGTGCTGTTTCCTCCCACAGTTCCACGGTGGGTTGGGGACATCCTGCCTGAGGGGGGATCCCAGGTGCATTCTCTAGGTACACCTGTACAAACAGCATGAAGCCTTACGGTTTTGTGGGGTAGCCAGTTGGGCTACCTGAAGGGCTAGCCTGCCAGGACATCTCCTTTGGGCCTTGGTCGCAGGATTGGTGAGTGGGCACTTGCCCACCTTATGGATACAAACAAAAGACACTGAGTGCAGACAACATTGCTTTTTTCTTTTGTCTACACCTGTAGAACCTGAGCCACACTTACACTCTGCTGTGCAGTCACAGTATCTGCCTTGCTTACCTGAGTACTGCCAGCACACTGTACACCACTCCTGCCAAACAGGACACCTAAGTGCTCCAACTAAAGTAGATAGCTGAAGATTTAAGGGCCTTCTTTTTCCAAGAGAATACAACCCATTTCCCCTCAAGGGATTGAAGTCACTGGTGCAATACGGGCACACACATACACCCAGGGCTCAGGATATGTAGTGAAGGAGCGGGGGTAATCTGACTTGGAAGTTACATTACTGAACTGAACTATGTACAGTGTTTGTGGTTCTTTGTAATTTGTGGGTAGTTGCCTCTGCTTCTGGGTTTTTTTGCCGTGAGTCCCCTAGAAGCAGCAAGATAACATTGTTGAGTTCTATCACTCTTAACCTTCAGTCATTATCACACAGTGGATTTATTTGAGTTATATTTGTCTATTATTCAGTTATACCGCTACTGTTTTACAGTACAAATAATTTCTGTATTTACTACAATTTGTGATCTTTTACTGTGGCGTGCACACTAACACTATTTCCAGGTGTGCCAGAGGGGCTGAGACTGTTCTTAGGGTTGATAGGCAGAGTGCAGAACCAAATATACTCAAGCGGCTCCTTTAGGAGTGGCACTACATATATAATCCTGTGTTCTTTTGCCATAAAAAGAACCATGGGATAAAATTGTACTGTTTGTAGTTGTAAAAGGGATGTTGGCAGTACCGATGCTATATAAGCCTATTTTCTTAATTTAAGTGTTAACATGTGGTTACACCCTTATGGTACCTTACATATCATATATATGTGAGACTAATTTGGATTTGAGATAAGACATTTATCCAGTTCTGTTGCTCGAAAGAGGAGCACCTATTACTTATTAATAGCAACTTTTCTACAACTAAAAAGTTGTGAAAAAGATGGGCAGGTGATAGGCAGGACACAAAGACATAAGTTACTAACATTTACAACAGATGAAATGGAAGGAACAGACAACTGAATGTAAAATAATTTATTATATAAATTTATCACAATAATAAATACACAAGGTAAGCATTTTCTATTGTGTTTACGGCACTAATCTGACATTAAACTGGTGCTGAACTACACATCCTTTATGTTTGTTTCTATATTTATTCACACAAGAAGAGTTAGTACAGCGAATATAAGTCAGGTATTTCTCTGCGGCACTATACGTACATATACTTCGATATATAGTGGACAACATGATATTGTTTTTTTGTAATAAAGACATTTTTTTTTCTGGGTTGAGGTCATTCTTTTGGCAAGGTTCAGTGAAGGGCACTCTAACAGCACTGCAATCATCATTAAGAGGTAGACAGAAACAGGAGGCAAAGCTAGCAGGTTTTATGGGGCAATAAAAAGAAACCAATTTATTAAAAATCTAATTTTACTGTACTGGTCTGCATCTGTGTTTTAAGTTTTCAAATGTAATATTCATTAACATTATTCTTATTGTATAGTGGCTAATATTAAAGATACGTGTAGAGATGCAGACTTGCCAACTATTTCATAATAGGCGTGTATAGTATTAGAGTCTAACATTAATGCTCTAAATTTAACTACTGCAGTATTTTTCCTTGACTCACATCAAACATTAAAACAAGGCCCTAAAAATAAAATGTATATTAGATGTGCCTATATCATCTGTAATTATGTACATTTTTTTTTAACATTCAATTTTTCATTGAAATTTTCTTACAGTAATAAATGAATTGTTTATGGTATGTAGCATTTAGATAAGATTAGTACATCTGCAAACATGAAGTTGTGTGATAGAGATGATGAGGCATGTAGCAGAAACAGAATACTGTAAAATAGTGATATTAAAGTAAAAGCTAGTACAGGATGCCTGTTTGGAGGGTGCCACCCGCACGCTGCCACCCCTTAAAGGGATCATGCTGTGTCGGGGCGCGGGGAGAGCACCCTAGCTCAGGGTCTATTGGGTATAAAAGTAACAGTAACAACATTTGTATCAAAACTAGCAGTACTGACGGTGGTACAAGTAGCATTAATCATGTTAGTGACAAAACAGCAACAGAGTCTCAGGGGGAAGTTTTTACTGATCCAGGAAATGACAAGGAGAGCGTATGTGGGGGGGCTTCATAGGTGGGGTTATGGTGGCAAACTTCTGGAGTCGGAGATCCAGGAGGCCCAATGCTTGTAAAAAGCATTGGTACAAGTAGCATTAATCGTGTTAGTTACAAAACAGCAACAGAGTCTCAGGGGGAAATTTTTACTGATCCAGGAAATGACAAGGAGAGCGTATGTGGGGGGGCTTCATAGGTGGGGTTATGTTGGCAAACTTCTGGGGTCGGAGATCCAGGAGGCCCAATGCTTGTAACAATTATGAGTGGTCATGTGGGCTTTTGCAAAGGAGAGTTCCATTTTGTAGTGAGCGTTGAGAAGGTTAACAAGGTCCGAAGATGTGGTTAACAAGGTCCGAAGATGTGGATGTACATTTTTTAACACCAATGAATGTACTGTACTTACTGAATTAATTGAACCTGCATGCTCAATGCAGGCAATGTAAAGACACAGCAACAAAAAAAAGACATTTTAGGCTTTTACATTTCCACTCATTCTCATTGGCTGTCTACCTGAGAATATTTAGCAATAAGTGCCTGCTGATGCTCCATTCATCCAATCATAGTTCAGGTGTACTGATAAATTATAATTTCATGCCTGGATGTTCATAAGGGGTTAAACAAAACCCCTTATTAAACAGAGTCACACAAAATGAGACAATTTGCCTTGATAACACAGAAAAACTCAATTTTGAGCTGTATGTGTCTGTAATGATCTTAAATATTTTTTTTTCTAAATAACAAACATGTTATACTTAGATCCTGTTAGGAAAAGCCTGCCAGTTTCTGTGGTTTTGCCGCTATTGGGCACGCTCGCGCACGTTCACGCGCACCCGCACGAGCCGGAAACGGCGCCAAAAAACGCTGTTTGAACATCCTGCACCTGTCAGCAAGTGCTGTCCATTCTACAGCGTCTGAGTACCTGTGAGCTCCAGCTCTGTTCCCTGATACCTGTTCCTGTATTGTTCCTGCCTCTGTGATCCGACCCAGCTTGTCCTGACCTGCTATCTGTCTGCCTGCACCGACCCCAGCTATCCACGACCATCCTCTTGCCTGACCCCTTTGCACTGTGCTGCCAGCCCGTTAACGAACCCTGCTTGGACTTTGACCATTCTCTGCCTGACCCTTCTGTATCTTGATTGCCTGCCAGTTGCCGACCCAGCCTGCACGATCATCCATCTGCCAGCATGACTATCTGGAGCTTCACACCACCACCAGTGACCATCCAGCCCTCGTGCCATCCCACACTCCGGGACTTCCTGTTTATATTACCAGGGGTCCCTGAATCGGGTGTGTAAGAGTGGTTGTTCCCTGCATAAGACAGACTCCTCTGCCAGGACCGTGACAGTAACGGACAGCCATGTCCGAGTCTGCACAGGGAACACCCTCTGCCATGGACGATCTGTGCGCCCACTTGGCCGGGCTCACACAAGCCGTAAAGGACTTGCAGGACGGTTACACCCAGCTGCAGGAACAAGTGTGTGAACTCTCTGCACCATCTGCATCCGGAAGCAGAGCTGCAGCAGGTCACACCATTGTGGCACTGCCATCGGAGCCTAAGGTCCCCTTGCCTGACAAGTTTGCGGGGGATTGGTGCAAGTTCTGGGCCTTCCGCAGCTCCTGTGAGTTGTACTTTGGCCTTCAGCCACGCACCTTTTCTTTGGAAGCCACCAAGATGGGCCTGGTGATCTCCCTGTTGCAAGGAGAAACGCAAACATGGGCCCATCGACTCTGGGATCAGCAGGCACGTAAAGTGGCTACCCTGCAGGGTTTCTTTGATGCCATGGCCAAATTGTATCAGGACCCTCACCTTGCAGCCACCGCCGAGGCCACCCTGCATACCCTGCAGCAGGGTATGCACACCGCGTAGGACGTACGTGGCAGAGTTCCAGCGTAGGAGTGCTGACACTGCCTGGAATGATGCAGCATTCTGCTACCAGTTCCACCTAGGACTTTCTGAGCCACTGAAAGGTGGTGCCTGGCACCCTGCTAGCCTTAATTAAGCTGGCCATTCAAATAGACTGGAGGCTCAGGGAACGCTGAGCCGAATGGGTTGCAGGCATTTCTGAAGGACCCCGTCTAACCTGGATGATGCCCCGGGTCCCCAGCCATGTGGCTCCCATACCAGCGCCACCCGCGCCAATAGAGGGGCCTGAACCCATGCAGATTGGCCCCTTGCGCCCGTCCCTCACTCCTGAGGAGAGACAGAGACGCTGGGCGCTCAGCCTGTGCCTGTACTGCGGTGAACCTGGACACATGGTGAGGACCTGCCCTGCCAAAGTCGGTAAGTGGCGTCACCAGGCTAAGCGGGAAACCACATCTGCCAATCACCATTTGTCTCACCTGACTCTTCTTGTCTCTTTACAGTTGCCCGAAGGGAGCGTCCAAGTCCCAGCGATTATTGATTCAGGAGCGTGTAGTTGCTTTGTGGACCAAGCCTTCGCTACACTACACCAGGTGCCCCTGCGTCCCAAAGCTCACAAGATGGGGCCAGGTGACAATGGAGACCCAGCCAATTCCCGTATCCACCGCCAAAGGGCACCAGGAGCTCCTGATTCTTGACGTCATAGCGTCACCCCTGTTCCCCATCATCCTGGGGCTGCCTTGGCTCCAGGCACATAGCCCCAGCATAGACTGGTCCTCCGGACTTATTCAATTCCCTACTATGGCCAACACTGCCTGTTTCCCTCCTGGAACGTTGGCCCATCTCTTGTTAGTTTGGACTCTGAACCAGACCCAGAAACCCGTTAAGCGGTGCCTCCAGTGTACCACGTATACCTGGAGGTCTTCAGCAAGAAGCGGGCAGACCAACTCCCTCTGCCAGTTTCTGTGGTTTTGCCGCTATTGGGCGTGTTCACACACACCCGTGCGCGTACACGCGCCAGAAATGGCGCCAAACAACGCTATTTGAACTTCCTGCACCTGTCAGCAAGTGCTGTCCATTCTACAGCATCTGAGTACCTGTGAGCTCCAGCTCTGTTCCCTGATACCTGTTCCTGTATTGTTCCTGCCTCTGTGATCTGACCCAGCTTGTCCTGACCTGCTATCTGTCTACCTGCATCGACCCCGGCTTTCCACGACCATCCGCTTGCCTGACCCCTTTGTACTGTGCCGCCAGCCCGTTAACAAACCCTGCTTGGACTTTGACCATTCTCTGCCTGACCCTTTTGTACCTTGCTTGCCTGTCAGTTGCCGACCCAGCCTGCACGACCATCCATCTGCCAGCACGACTATCTGGAGCTTCACACCACCACCAGTGACCATCCAGCCCTCGTGCCATCCCGCACTCCAGGACTTCCTGTTTATACTACCAGGGGTCCCAGAATCGGGTGTGTAAGAGTGGTTGTTCCCTGCATAAGACAGACTCCTCCGCCATGACCATGACACCTCCTCTGTGCAGTTGTTTTTGCACAGAACATCCTGGGATCCTCATCTTCTCTGGTCCCTCTTCTGCTCTCCTGGCCCCTGCTTCTTATTGAGTGCCCCCACAGCCAGCAGCATTCTATGGGGTCACCTGAGCCGAATCAGAGCTCCATCTATCCATTCAGACACAGATCTCTGACCCGGCCTTGCTCCCTCTCTCCCCTGATTGGCCAGCTGACTTTGATTGACAGCCGCAGCAGCCAATGGCTCCACTGCTGTGTCCAATCAGGAGGAGCGTCCTGGATGGATAAGACACTCGTGGACATCGCTGGAGAGAGATGGGACTCAGATAAGTAATTAGGGGGTGCCAGGGAGGCTGCTACACACAGAAGGTTTTTTATCTCAATGCATAGAATGCATTAAGATAATAAAAAAACCTTATGCCTTTACAACTCCTTTAATACTCAAAACTCATGTTTAAAAATAACTGCCTTGTGATTTTATTATGAATGACCATGGAAAAGTGCATCAACTCATCAGACAAGAACGTTTCTTCCCCACAGTTACACCTATAGTCGCAGGCAGAGTACTCTACTAGAAACAACCACTTGCAAACATTTTAAAGTTGGAGAGATCATTCTTGGCTCAAATCGCAAAGCTAGCACACCAGGATGCATATTTTCAAAATAGGTGATAGCTGTACTCATTTATAAGGTGACATGGCTAAAATAAAGATAATTATCTGTGGGTAGAGTGTTGCAAATTGAGCCTATTGTGCTTTAAACTTTTTGCAGTGATATAAAATACATTTTTACCAATTTACAACAACAATACACATAGATGCATTGGCAGAATGGGTATGCTTTAATGCCCAACCCTTCTATATACGTATATGCGTTGCTGTCTTATTCTTAGACGCTCTTCATTGGTCCTAGGGTAGCCACATTTCCAAACTGCCATTCAGGGAAACCCTCCCTTGCCAAAAAAATATGAGGGGGGATGTAGTCTCGGGGTTGCCGGGGAATTCGGCGGTAGGTGATTTGTCGGGCGAATGGCTGGTAATAGCACTTAAATAATCTAGACACCATGCTTGATATGGTGTCAGGATGATCAAATCACATTACTTCTATTAATACATTTCAATATATAGTGAAATAGTTCAACTCACCATAATGCAGAATCAGTGGGAACCGAGTTTGTCACTTGCCATCAGATGCAATATGCCACTGTCGCCTGCCACCTGACACAGCTTGTTACTTGCCACCATCACCTGCCACCAGATGCAGCTTGTTATTTGCCACTGTTGCCTGCCACCAGATGAAGTTTGTCATTTGCCATTGTTGCCTGCCACCAGATGCAGCATGTCATTTGCCACCATTGCTTGCCACAGCACATCTCTTGTCACCGTCATCTGCTACCAGATGCAGTGTGTCACTTGCCACCAGTTGCAGCATTGCTGCGCAATGATGGCTATTTATTTTGCAAGAGTATATAAGAGAGGAATTTGGTGAAGCCACACAGAGGAATATTGTTGCATCTGTCGGGTACCATAGGAATAACCCATACAAAGGAAGAAAGTAGTATGTATCGAACAGGCTCATATTACAGATATTCCTCGTTTAACAACTTACCTGTTTAACCACCAGCTCTCACGCAGAAGGACTGCTCGGACTTATGACCAGCTCTCCCGACCTGCGACCGATCGGACTTATGACCAGACCTCCCGACCCACACACAGGACATCATGTTATCACTCTGCATCAGCCTCATTCTCACTCCCGGCCTGCTGTTTTACAGGTATGTACTGTACTGTGCTCAGTTCTCCTAAATGCTCCTTCCAGTGTTCTTAATACTGTACTGTTTTATGTCTTATGTCTTTACTGTATAATGTACTGTTTTATGTCTTATGTCTTTACTGAAACTACAAACAGCCAAGGAAAAATCCAAGGAAAAACCAAGCTCATCCAACCAGCTTGAAACCAGCCAAATTGTCCTTTCTAACAGTATGCGTTAAAAGCAGGGGATTGGTTACACACATTTGCAAATGCATGTGTAAGCCGGAGGGCCCAGGTAAGGCTCCCTGCGTCCTCCAAACCTATCTCTGACTTGTGAGAGACTCTACAGTGGGAGCACATGCATTCTGATGAGATAGATGAAAGCAGGTGGCCTGGAGGTAGCCCATCCCTCATTAAAGGTACAGGGACACACTGGACAGCCAGCAGCTAGCAAAATGACTGCAAAGGTGTCAGTGCATTTACCTGACCAGAATCAGATATCCAAAAGGTAAGCCACTGCCTCCATCTATAACTGGTCTATATAGTAAGGAGCGTTGGAGGGCATCAGGTAACTACAAACAGCCAAGGAAAAATCCAAGGAAAGACCAAGCTGAACTTACCAACAAGCTTGAAACCAGCCAAATTGACCTGTCTAACAGTATGCGTTAAAAGCAGGGGATTGGTTACACACATTTGCATTCTGATGATGGAAAGATTCGGGGAGGCCTACAATCCGGAGTTTGTTCCTCCTGGACCTGTTCTGAAGGTCCTCAAGTTTGTTGTGAATATAAGAGTGTATCTTGGCGTGCTTTTGTAGAATACCTTTGTGTTGATATACCTCTTCCTCCAGACTGGCAATTTTGTGTATTGCTTCGCCGATCCCATGCAGCTGTTCGCCCAATTCCTTCCGCAGCTGTGTTAAGCTGGTGGCAATGGCTGTATTCACCACCATATGCGGGGAAGGATCAAGTCAGCCACTGCCTGTGCCATCTGATCGTATGCCGGGATGTGAGCAGGACGGTCGGTTCTAGATGCACGATCGAATCCAGGGGCATGATCAGGTCCTGGGACACGCTCGAATCCAGAGGCTCAATTGGATCCAGGGGCACGATCAGACCCAGAGGCACGATCGGACCCAGGGGCCGTCAGATCCATGCTGTCCTCCGTGTGGAGATGAGCCGCGGCAATCTTGGATCCCCCAGCAGCTGTGTGTGGCTGCGGTGTGGTGTCAAGGCCGGGTGAGCTGAGGCCAGAGCCTTTCAGGTATTTGTCCATCGGATCATTGTAGGCTGTCCCCTTTCACCTCTTCTTTTCAACCTGGCCGTCGAACCCCTATCGCGCCACCTAAGCACACATCCACCTTTGCATGGTGTCAGAATAGGTACAGAAGAACTCTGAATAGCACTTTTCGCTGACGACATTTTGATTTTCACTACCAGTCCCCAGGAAGACATACCCCTGATACAACGTACCCTTAACACAACATGTGCAGGTTTAAACATAAACTTCTCCAAAAGCGAGCTCATGCCATTAGGCAAGGGTGGCCCCAAACCCTGGACAATAACTTTGCCTTTCTCCATAGCCACCCACCATATCACTTACTTGGGAGTGAACATAGGAAAAGATCCCTCATCACTGTATCATCTGAACTGTCCTCCACTCTTCACCAAAATAGTTAAGGAGTTGGAGGCTTGGAGGGACCTCCCACTCTCGCTCTTCTGGAGATGCCATCTATACAAGATGATAAGCTTCTCACGTCTGCTATATGCACTACAGACCATCCCTATATTACTCAAACATAAAGATATACAGGCCCTAAATAAATCCGTATCTGCCTTCCTTTGGCGGGGCAAAAACCCTTGTATAGCCATGGCGAGGAGCAGGTCTACCATGTCTTAGGCTATATAATCTCTCATGTCTGTTACGGGCGGGCCTGGACTGGTTAACCAGAAAATCAAGGTACACAAACTTTGAATTGGAATCAAACATGGCCCAGCCATTCCACCCATCGTCCATACTGCACTGTAGTCTTTCAAAGCTCCCCCTGAGCTTGAAAAATAACCTCCTGCTGCGTGACACTATAATTGCAGGAGGTGTCACGCAGCAGGAGGGAAATCAGAACGCTATTGGGAGTATCCTCACATATATCAGCTTACCTCCCCATTCTGGGGAATCCAATGCTGACGCCATCCACCCACCACAAAGCCTTTCGATTTCAACCTCTCGGAGCTGAAAAGCCTCTATGACCTGACCACTGGGAAAATCCAACCCTATTACAGAACCATTACGGACTTTGGCCTTCCTGACCATCATGCCCTCCATATTTGCCAGATATCAAACTTTGTTAACAGCATCTGCCTGAAACCCCAAATCATATTCAAAAGTATGTTGATAGATAAATTAGTTGACTCAGGATCCACTTATCCCCCACTTCACCCAACCTCTGGAACGAAAGGCAGCCAAAGCTTGGAGCAAAGACATTCCTCTGGACAACCTTGCCACAGTCCTTCAGGAAGGTTACAGGAGAACACTGGCACTTACTCCTAATGAGACGTGGAGAGAAACGCACTTCAAATTACTACACAGGGCATACCTACCCTACTACATACCGGAGGGCCGCCCTATGGGGAAAGAGGAGCTAGAACTTCTTCTGTTCAAGGACCTCCTGGATTCGTGGTCCTCCAAAAAAACTAAAAAAAACTTTTTCTCCGTATATGGCAAAACTTCATTGAAGCTACCCTTCCTGCCTCGGTACAAACCTCCCTTCAATCCTCATTCAAATATGATCTCTGGGATAAGGTGATAAACTCCACCTGAAACCCCACAACAATGGGAACCCACACTACAGTACATGACTTCGCATTGAATGCTCTTCTGGATGCCTAGAGATGATACTCACGGACATTTTGTAGATGGAACTCGTGCAGACCCCCTATCCCCCCCTCCTACCTCACCTTTAGTTTTCTTTTAATTTTTCCCTTTTCTTTTCACCGGCACCTTGGTTGGACATGCAGTCTTTTACGCTCTTTGTTAAGAGACTGTATACAGCGAACTTGCCTTAACCTGCCACAATAGGCTTTTGTAGGACACAGGTCTGGTCGCCCCCCCTCCCCTTCTGGGGGGGGGGAAGGATCTGGCACTCAGGTCTCCTTTATCCATCCAAGCTGCCATTAGTCAAAGGCTGCAGGTTCCTAGGCCTCCAGCAGCCGCCAGAGTTCAATGTTGTCAATGTCTTTTAAATGTTTTTGCTATATTGTGCTTTTCTACCATAGGCTGGCTCCTAGCTATCTCGTGGACTACTAGATGGTTTGCCATGCTTCACAGATACTCTAACTGTGTACACTGTCTGCCTGTCTGATTCTGTTAAACCATTTGTAAAACAAATAAAAATTATTAAATTAAAAAAAAAAGGGATCAAAGTCTTTACCGAATAACTATAGACCTGTTAGTTTAACTTCTATAGTTGGGAAGATACTGGAGAGTTTAATAAAAGACCACATAGATGAGTTCTTGTTGGAAAATCAAAAATTATTCACTTTAAGGTCATCACAAAGGACAAGGGGGAACGCTTTACGTCTAGAGGAAAAAAGATTTCATCTCCAAATACGGAAAGGTTTCTTCACAGTTAGAGCTGTGAAAATGTGGAATAGACTTCCCCAAGAGGTAGTTTTGGCCAGCACGGTAGATTGCTTTAAAAAAGGCCTGGATTCTTTCCTTAATGTAAATAATATAACTGGGTACTAACATTTTTAGGTAAAGTTGATCCACGGTGAAACCCTCTGGGGGATCAGGAAGGAAATTTTTCCCCCGCTATAGCAAATTGATCATGCTTTGCTAGGCATCACTCAGCCAGCCACCTTCTCCACCATTCTGCCTCTGAATGTCCGAAGCTTCAGAAACATGTTGTCCAGGACCTGCACCAAGATATGGTAACCTCCCAGGGTCTGGAAAGGCGTTGCACAAACTTTTCTTCAAGGTATCCTGAAGATGTTTCATCCTCTGCACCCTCTGCACAGGCAGGATGAGTTCTGCAACTTTACCGTTGGAATGTGGATCAAGAAGGGTTGCCAGCTAGTAATGATCCCTCTCCTTAATACCACGAATCCTAGGGTCTTTTTGCAGGCTTTTCAGAATCAGAGAGCCCATACAGTGTAAGTTTAAGGAGGTATGAGTGTCCTCTGGGTCGCTGAGGATGAATTATCAGGAACTACCTCCTCCCAGCCATGTACAACTCCTTGGGCTTCTGGGGCCTGAAAACCATGATCCCTTGAAGACTGCTGCGTATTATACTCCACATCCATGCTGACACAATTCTCCTCCTCCTCCCATGTGTTTGGTGGCTCTGCAGGAATGCTCTCTGCATAAAGGGGGCCTTGAGAGGAAAGGAAGTCCTCCTCTTACTCCCTCTGTTCTGCCTCAAGTGCCCTGTCTATGATTCCACGAAGTGTGTGCTCCAGAAGGAA
>BLSH010025284.1:32136-49222 GCA_018402905.1 Glandirana rugosa
TAGAGTTGGAAGCACAGCAGCACTTAGAAGAGGAAGAAAAGGAGGAAACAATGGAAGTACAAAAGAAGTTCACAGTCAAGGGGTTAGCTGGCATGTTCTGACAAGGGAATGTAGCTTTATTACAATTAGAGAGTATGGACTCAAATGATGAAAGGTTCTCTAAAGTGGAACGGCAGATGAAAGAACTTATGCAATATTATCATGAAATTTATCACGGAAAAAAATAAATTACAAAGCAGAGCACTTTAACAGAGTTCTTCTTACAAGCTACCCCTACCAGTTCTATAATTTTCTTGTCCTCTTCTCCCTCATCTACAAATCTTGATGACTCTGCTGGTAACTCCAATGATGACACTGTCGACCCTGCTGGTAACTCCAATGATGACACTCAAGGAGTTAATCCGGTAAAGTAAGCCAAGGTCTCTGGATAAAGTAAATAACATTTATTTGCTGTTTAAAAACATGCAACTCAATCTCAGAGCTGAAATGTAGATCACAGTGTGTTTGGTGTTAATCAAATAATTAAATTAGTAAACTCACAACCTCGAGTGAAACCACAGGAGTCCTCTGGGGAAAGAAGAAGGCACAGACTTGTTTGATTGCCGACCGTGTAGTACACCTGGCTCACAGTGGTGATGTGTGGACACACTGATCATAGCCTGGGTGAGCAGGGGGAGGAGGAGGGAGACCGCTGCTGGTAGTGAACAACATTGTAGTGTGGGATGTGTGCCTGGTTCCACTGCGATGCTGGCTGGGAGCAGGAGAGATGGAAGAGAGGAGGGAGGGTGGACCAGCCATCTCCGTGCCCGTGGCGGCCTGCCAGAGACTGGGGATTGATACAGGCTGGTGGAAGAGAGCATCAGCCGCACAGTGTTCCCATAATGCTTCAGGCTCCAAGATTGGTCACGTGGAGTGGATCACCTGACCATAGGCAGGACTGGAAGCCAGAGGCTGGAGCAGACTGGAGCTCCTGAATCTCCTGTCAGTTGGCTGAACCACCTGCAAGGGGAAAAGTGCAGGGGCCTCCAAGGGGGCCACAGAGGGGCTTCAGCAGACACTGCTGATGGAAGGGGGAGCTGAAGACTGACGCGTTTCGAGCTCCTACGCTTTTAGTCTAAAGCTCCATAGATTGTGGATTGATTTTATACCTCTTAAAGGAGGGAGGAAGTGGGACAGGGAAGGGAGGATGGGGTGTGAAGTGGATGGGACTACAGGGCAATCCAGGAAATCATTGATGCCTTACTCCCCAGTTATAATGCACAAAAAACACACAAAAAAAGTACATAATAAATAAATAAATAAATAAATAAAAATATATATATTTCAATACTTTAAGTAGGCTAGCTGTACTTAAATAAGACTGTTTGTTTCCAATTCCTCGTTCATACCGTTTGGTGTAAGGGATTCAAGCATGAAGATCCAAAAGCTTTCTCTCCTACAAAGCAGAGCAAACCTTTCATTATCAGTGAATGTCCCCTTTGGGGTGGTTTCAATAGACAGTATCTCTAAGCATCTAATATCATCATTATGGGCCTGATGGAAATGCCGTGGTACACTATGCTCCTCGTTCCCTTTCTTAATAAATCTTCAGTGGTCCCCAACTCTGGCCTTCCGGGCACGTATGGTACGGCCCACATATAATAAATTACATGGGCACTTTAGGACATATATAATGAACTCAGTGGAGCATGTGATAAATTGCTTAATATGGAAGACTCTGCCTTTTGTGGTGGTGATTTTTGTGTTCCCATGGGTGATAAATTGACAAGTCAAGCACCCTCGCTACTTGCATTGATAAATTCCTGTCATGTTATCAAAGTAGGACCTGATGGCTAGGGGCCTACTCTTGTTTGTGGCTTGAATCTTACTGGGAGCCACAATGTTCTTTACTGTACAGGCTTTTTAAAAAGTAATCTGTGGGGCCTTCGGGAGTACCGGGGTAAGCCGTTGATCCAACAGAAGAATGTTATAATGTTTCTTGATTATATTTGGGACAGATTTATATTTATTATTAAAAGTGGTTACAAATCTATCTTGTTCTCTCTGGTTGCTTTCTCGTCCATTCTAGCTCTTTGTTTAATAGGAGGGTCAACCTGTGCCAGAAAGGCTTCTTGGATTAATTTAGTGGGTACCCTTTCTCTATAAACTTCTTTTTCATGACTTCCCCTTGTATCATATAATCATTTAACTTGGAGCAGTTTCTTCTAAGTCTGTTAAATTGCCCGCTAGGGATATTCTTCTTCCATTTGGGATGGTGGCAGCTGTTATAATGGAGGTAAGAATTCCCTACAGTAGGTTTTACATGGTTATTCGTAATGATCTTTCCTTGGTCATGGGTCAGTACCAAGTCCAAGAAGACCAGTTCATTTGGGTTGAGTATGTGCGTAAAAGAAAGGCCCAGTGTGTTGTTATTACAATGGGCTACAAATGAGGAGAACAGCTTTGGACCACCATCCCAAATGAGCATGATATCATCAATGTACCTGCCGTAAAATATAATGTGCTCAGCCAAAGTGTTGTTGGTCCAGATGTTCCGCTCCTCCCAGTAGCCTATGGTGAGGTTGGCATACACGGGGCAAAATTTGACCCCCATGGCAGTGCCTCTGGTTTGTAGGTAAAAATTATCAAGAAATGTAAAATAATTGTGCATTAAGCAAAACTCAATGCACTTGACCAGAAACTCAGACTGCCTCAAGTTCATATTACCATCCTTGGTCAAAAAATATTGCGTAGCTTTGAGGCTTAGTTCATGGGGTATTGATGTATATAATGATGTGACATCGAGGAATGCCCACATGTACCCTTCCTCCCACTGGTAGTATTGGAGTACATCAATTACTGTACTCGAATCCTTGATGTAAGATGAGCATTGGCACACTAGGGGTTGTAAAAAGAAATCAATATAAATTGAGAGCCCGCTAGTGAAGCTATTGGTGCATGCCACTATAGGTCTTTCGGGAGGATTCACCAAGGACTTGTGCACCTTGGGAAGGTGGTAAAAATTGGGTGTACTGCATTTGGGGTGGGTTAACAATTGCCTCTCTTTCTTATTCAGCACTTCATCTTTGTATGCCTTGTCAACTAGGCTCTTTAGCTCTTCCTGGTACCTTGAAAGAGGGTCCGAAGGTAATTTCATATAGGTCTCTTTGTCTGATAATAAACGTTGTGCTTCTTTTAAACAATCTGCTCTGTTCTTTATGACTATGCTTCCTCCTTTGTCAGCCTGTTTGATCATGATATCCTTATTAGCTACAAGATCTTACATGGCCTGGCATTCGGATTTTGAAAGATTGGGATGATTTTGTGCATTGGGCGTATCACAAAGGGATAGGAAATCCTTGTAGACCGCTTGGTAATAGGTTTCAATATATGGACCCTTGGATTGTTTTGGAAAAAAGGTGGAAACTGGTTTAAACTTGGTATGTATGAAATTAGGGTAAAAAAAAAGGGATATATTCTTCTGGGATATATTTTGCAGGGTTCTCCATATAGCCTCCTGTATGGCCTTCTAACCATAAGTCCTCTAGAATATTCAGGATATGGTCATTACTTTGAGTTTCCTCTGTAACTTTCGATTTATTGTTGCTCATATCTGTTATTGATTTTCAGTCTTTCTTTGGATGGGTGTTTTTCGCATAGTGTCTTTTCAAGGTTAGGAGCCTTATGAATCTATGTAGGTCTTTGAATAGACCGAATTTGTTTGGTCCTGTGGTTGAAGAGAAGCTTAAGACCTTCTGAAGGAGATGCAGTTCATATGGGGTCAGAGTGTGCGAGGACAAGTTATATATTATTATTGTACTCTCTTCTATGCCAGATCCATTTTTTCTTTTTTGTTGTGTCGTGTGGCATATACCTCCTCTTTGCCCTCATCTAGTTTTCTTTTTTATTTTGTGGCTCCCTTTGGAGGAATTGCTGGAAAAATTGTCTGATCTGTTCCTTCCATTAGGCCAAGGTTCTCTATAGACTCCTGAGCTTTGGGTCTGTTAGGAAAATGGATGTCTCACACTGTTCCTGGCTTCCTGTGCGCATTGCGCATGCCTGTGCACATTCGTGTGCGCCCACTGTGTGCGCGCCAATGGCGCCAATAGTGGCCATTTAAGCAGACAGCACCAGGAAGCAAGTGCTGTGCGTTCTACAGCGTTAGTGTGTTCCTGAAGCGACCTGTTATCCTGATTGTCTGTTCCTGTGTCCCGGCTTGTCTTGACCCTGCTGTTTGATCTCTGCCTGCACTGACCTCGGCTTCCACGACCACTCTTCTGCCTGCTCCCTTGTACCTCACTGCCGCCTGCTAAGGAACTCTGCCTGTACCCGACTACTCTCCAGCCCAATCCTTCTGTACTGCTCCACCAGCCCGTTACCGACCCGGCCTGCATCACTACGGTTCTGCTTTCACAAGCTCTACACGGACCAGCACACCACCACCAGTGACCCAGTCTGACCCTTGTGCCTCCCTGCACTCCCGAGCCCCTGTGTACTCTATCAGGGGTCCCCCAATCAGGGTCGTAAGAGAGGTTGCAAACTGCATAAGCCAGATTCCACCATCAGGTATGTGACAGCAATGGACGGCCTAGTCCAAATCTGCGCAGGGACCCTCTCCAATGATGGATCTATGCACTTACCTGACTGGACTTACTCAAGCCATAAAAGATTTACAAGAAGGGTACGTCCGTATGGGTAGTAAAGTACAAGAACTTTCCATGTCGGCCGCATCAAGCCCCGACCAGCCGACGGGGTGTGCAATCATCACCCTACCCACCTGTATATGTATATGAAATAACTGCATTACATATCACCACCGAGCCCAAGGTGCAATTACCTGAGCAGTTCTCAGGGGACTGTTGGAAATTTTGCAGCTTTCGCAGCACCTGTGAACTGTATTTCTCGCTGCAACCCCACACCTTCTCCTCAGATACCACTAAGGTGGGGCTGGTTATCTCTCTCCTATAGGATGATCCCCAGGCGTGGGCCCACCTGCTCCTGGAACAGAGAACCCCTGAAATAGCTGACCTGAACCTCTCTTTTTCAGGGCCATGGCGTTACTCTATGAGGACCCCCACCAGGCCGCAACCCGTAGAGGCAGCTCTGCATACCCTCCAGCAGGGTCACCATGCAGAGGAAGATTGCATTGTGGAGTTCCGGCATTGGGCTGCTGACACCGCATGGAATGACGCGGCCCTCCTCTACCAATTCCGGTTGGGCCTGTCTGAGCCGCTGAAGGATGAATTGGCTCGAGTGGGGACACCCTATTCCCTCGAAGCTCTGTTTGACCTGGCCATCCAGGTGGAACGCTGTCTGCGGGAATGCAGGGCTGAGCGATCTGCAGGAAATCTGCTTGGACTCATGCATACTGACCACCGCTTACCCCCGAATAGAGACACAGGCGTCTCAGCCCCAACCTGTGCCTGTATAGAGGAGGTTCTGGGCATTGTGTCTGGTCATGCCCAGCAAAGGGGCCCATCTCCCCGAGGGAGTGGTCCTGTCCTTGCCTGACCAGGCAACTCATCTGGTGCTTCCCCTGTCTCTACAACTCCCCAACGGGAGTATCCAAGTCCCAGTCATCCTGGACTCAGGTGCCTGCAGCTGCTTTGTGGACCTATCCTTTGCAGCACAGCACCAGATTCTTAAACCCAAGGCACACTGGATGGTCATCCGCCTGGCCAAGGATCAATCACCAAGTCCGGTACAGTTACCCGTAAGACCATTCCCCTCCTCACCAAGACTGTCACTGGCCACTCTGAGTATCTGCTCCTAGATGCTATTGCATCTCCACTTTTCTCCATCATCCTTGGCCTCTTATGGCTGTGGGCACACTGCCCCAACATTAACTGAGTCACAGGGGACATTCGTTTCACATCTGCGTACTGCCGGCATCACTGCATATAGCAACCACAGGAACCTTCTTCCTCTGTCTTATGTCTGCATCCTGACCCTGACCAGGAAACTCGAGATGTAGTCCCCCCCAGCTTATCACGATTTCCTGGATGTATTTGGTAAGAAGGGTGCAGACAAGTTGCCACCTCACCGGGCCCATCGAATTATTGCCAGGGGCAGAAGTACCTTTCATCAGGATTTACCCACTTTCCGAGGGAGAGCTAAAGGCCGTCAAGGCCTATCTAGATGAGAATCTAGAGAAGGGTTTTATCCAGCCATCCATGTCCCCTGGTGGAGCGGGAATATCCTTTGTTGAGAAGAAAGACCGGTCTGTGAGGCTGTGTATAGACTACCTGGACCTCAACAAGATTACCATTAAAAACCGCTACCCTTTACCCCTCGTACCCGAGCTGTTCCAGTGACTGGGCGCTGCTACCCTTTACCCCTCGTACCCGAGCTGTTCCAGTGACTGGGCGCTGCTACAATTTTCACCAAGCTGGATCTCCGCGAGGAATTTAACCTTATTCGCATCCAAGAAGGTGACGAATGGAAGACGGCCTTCAGAGCGAGATTCGGCCATTATGAATATCTGGTGATGCCCTACGGGCTCTGCAATGCCTCGGCCACCTTTCAGCACCTGGTGAACGACGTGTTCAGGGACTATCTTGACCAGTTTGTCATAATCTACCTGGATGACATTCTTGTCTTCTGGTCATCCCTGGAAAAACACAGCAGGCACGAAAAGTGTGTCCTGGGGCGTTTACGACAACATGGACTATATGCAAAGGCCAACAAGTGTATGTTTGAACGTTCCAGTATCCCTTTATTAGGCCTCATCATCTCAGTCTCATGGGTCACTATGGATCCACAAAAGGTATCCACCATCCTGGACTGGCCCGCACCAGTGGATAAGAAAGGGGTGCAAAGGTTTGTAGGCTTTGCAAACTTTTATCGGAAGTTTATTAAGGGGTTTTTTGCTGTGATTGCCCCATCACTCAGTTAACAACGCAAGACTCCCACTTCCGGTGGACTCCTGAGGCTCACGAGGCCTTCCTAATGCTCAAGAAGTTATTTACTTCTGCTCCTGTCCTAAACATGTGGATCCAGTCTTGCCCTATATCTTGGAGGTGGATGCCTCGGAGACAGCGGTGGGGGCGGTCCTGTCCCAGAAACGAAACCCCAAGGCTTCTCTTCACCCCATTACATTCTTTTCCCAGAACCTCTCGCCACCAGAGACCAACTATGATGTTGGGGATCAAGAGCTGTTGGCAATCAAATCTGCCTTGGAGGAATGGCGGTATTTGTTGGAGGGAGCCGCACACCCTGTTCTGGTCTTCACAGACCACAAGAACCTTGAGTACCTCCAGACTGCAAAAAGACTCAAACCCTGTCAGGCACGATGGGTACTCTTTTTCTCAAGGTTCAAACTCCACATTACCTACAGGCCTGGGTTGAAAAATACTAAATGCTAGACGCTCTATACAGAATGTTCTGTGACTCTGGAAAGCTGGCCCCACCAAACACCATCCTTCCTTCCCAGAGCTTCTTGTTATCACAAGAGGACTTGCTATCCCGGCTCTGGCGGGCTCTAACCAGCTTCACCACACCACCTGACCCTCGAATGGTACGGAAAGACGGGCTGTGGTGGTACCGTGACAGAGTCTTCATACCCGAGGAGCTATGCCTAACCATCTTCCAACTTTGCCATGATCACCAACTGGCTGGGCACTTCGGCAGTTGCAAGACACTTGAACTAGTGTCACATGCCTTTTGGTGGCCTTCTGCTGATGAGGACTGTAAAAAATACGTCAGCGCCTGCCCAGTCTGCGCTCGAAACAAAACAAGCAGGGCCAAAGCCTGGGGTCTACTAAACCCATTCCCAAGCGCCCATGGACCCACATATCCATGGACTTAATAGTCGAGTTACCTCCCTCTGCCGGCTTCAACTCCATCTTTGTGGTCATGGACCGCCTCACTAAAATGGCCCATTTTATACCCATGCCTACAACAACACGGGGCACTCTGCCACTAAGTAATCTCCGTTTTTGGTGAATCTCGGCTACCATCCTGCATTTCTACCCAGTGTGAGTCCAGAAAGTGCGGTGCCTGCTCTAAACATCACAGATTTCTGGTAAAAGAACAACGGCCTGCTACAGGAGACACTATCCCGGACCCAGGGGCATAACAAGAGGGCCTTTGACAAAGGGAAGCGTGGGGCCTGCAACCTGGCAAGCAAAAACCTGAAACTTTCTTGCCCCTTCAAGGAGGTAGAATGGGAGCACCGATGTCCAAATTGTAGCCAGGGTATAAGGCTAGGAGAGCAGTGCCACTGTGTCTAGGCACTAGGCGTGAGGCCAGATGGTACCTCCACAGGTCTGGACAGCCCAAAGTGCCCCTGGATTGAGCCCTACAGAGGAGTTGTTTGTTAAATCTGGGCTTCTTCCCTTGCCAAATAAATGCAAATATGTCTTGTTGTACTGAGGTTATCATGGAGCGAGAAATGTAGAGGGGTAGGGATCTAAAATAAAAAGAAGTTTAGGGAGTATTGACATCTTAACTGACTGTATGTGTCCTAAGAATGGGATATAATAGGAGGACCATTGGGTGAGCAGTTTCTTTATGCTGGAGAAGGCAGGGGGGTAATTATTCAGGTATATCTGTTTTAGGGATGGGGCTGGGTTCACCCCTAGATATTGTACAATTGCTAATGCAAATAGAAGGGGGGCATGGGGCAGCCCTGTCTTATGCCTCTACCCAGGGGGAAAAACTCAGAGCTGTATCCGGGAATTGTAATATGGGTCTGTGGATGGCGATAGAGTGATTTAAAGCCATTCAGAAATGGGCCCTGGAAACCAAATTTAGCCAGTATAGTGTCAAGATAGGGCCATAAAACGCTGTCGAAGGCCTTATTAATGTCTAGGCTAAGGAGAAGGATTTGATTGTGATTGAGGTTCACGTCTTGGATGATATTCGTGGCCAGCCAGACATTGTCAATAATTTGTCTATTAGGTATAAAACCTGTCGGGTCTGGGGAGACCAGAGAGGAGACTATACTCACCAGACGATCCACCAAGACACTACCAAAGATCTTTAGATCATTGTTTATGACTAAAATGGGTCTGAAGTTTTGAGGCAGGGTGAGGTCTTTACCCTGTTTTGGGATCAGGGACATGTTAACTAACAGCATATCTGGAGGGAAGTGCTCTCCCCTCAGGATGCAGTTGAACATCTTTACCATCTCAGGGATTAGTATAGCTGCAAATTTTTTATAATATGGGTCAGTGCAGCCGTCCAGCCCAGGGGCCTTAGATGGCTTCAGGGAGGCAATGACTGTGGCCAGTTCCTCCTTCTTACATGGAACATCTGTCTCTGTTTGTCTGTCAATATGGGCAGAGTTATGTTGTTCAGCCAAGGCGTGGTCTCTTCGCTAGGTGGCAGTGGGGGGGGGGCAGATAGAAGGGATCTATAATATGTTGTAAAGATATTTGAGACATCTTTAGGGTGAGTGACCAAGGTATCCTGCGAGTTCCTAAGTCTGTATGAGTGTGTGGGTTGGGTGGCTTGTCTTAGTTTCCTGGCAAACATGGTAGAGGCAGTAGGCTGTAGGACAGTAGAAACCGGGCCTTTGACCAATGGAGGTATTTCTCCATGTTTTCTGAAATCATGTCATCTAGGGCTTTCCTTTTGGCAGAGATTTGGGTGAGAAGAGCTTGTGAGGGGTCCTGGGCATGGGCATGATACAGCTTGTCCAGTTCATATGTGAGAGAGCGAATATTTTTGCTCTTTTGTCTCTTCTGTCTGGTGGAGATATCTATGAGGAAGCCCCTCATCACTGCCTTATGGGCCGCCCATAATGTCATAGGAATGATCTCATCCTAGTCGTTAAGTCTAAAATATTCTGTGAGGTGGTCAGAAATCTGCCTAACCAGTAAGAGGTCCGTCAGTAGAGAATCGTTGAGTCTCCAGGATCTCACATTATGGGGCAACTCCACTCCAGTGAGGTCACAGGATACTGCCTGATGATCTGACCAAGGGCAAATGTGAATATCGGATGAGGTGGAGTTTGCCATCGGGACTGGGGTACAGAAGATATATTCCAAACGAGAATAACTATCGTGGGGGTGAGAGTAAAAAATGTATTCTCGTGAACCCATATTGTACGCCCTCCAGAGGTCAATCAATTGATTGGATCCAAGAGAGCAATGCAAAGACCTCAGGAATGCACTATGTGAGGAGCCTGACCTACACCGGTCTAGTTGGACATGGGCTACCAAATTAAAGTCCCCGCCTAGCACAAGGTGAGGGGAGTGGTAGTTTTCTAGATTTTGAAAGAATCGTGAAAAAAAGGATGCTTGACAGTCATTTGGGGCATAAACCGAGGCTAGAGTTATCTGTTTACCCTGGATAGAGCCTAATACAATAATAAAACGACTTTCCGAGTCTTTATACATCCTCTGCATTTCAAAAACTGAGTTTTTGATTAGGATGGCCGCTCCTCTCGACTTGGACCCAAATGTGGTAAAATAGGACTGTTTGAAGGCCCTATCAAGGAAGGAAGAGTGATTCTGGACGGAAAAAATGTGTCTCTTGTAATAATAGAACATCTGTGCCGAGCGCTTTGTAGTATCTAAAATGCCTTCCTCCTCTTATAGGGGTTATTAAAGCCTTTTACATTGTGTGTAATTATCTTTATAGTCATCACTATGTTAAGGTGAAAAGTATAAAGATCTCAGATGGTCCAAGTCAAAAGTGTGATGGAACCAGCCCTGCTTCAGCCCCTAGAATATACATTTCCAAACTAGTTAGGTAGATAGAACGGTAAGGGTGCCCTCTGGCGGGCATCCTGATATAGACACTTAAGCCGATAAAAATGGTGCACAGAAACATAAAAATAAAGGTTAACCACTTCCTTACTGGGCACTTAAACCCCCTCTCCTGCTACCAATTTTCAGTTTTCAGCGCTGTCACTTTTTGAATGACAATTGCGCAGTCGTGCGACATTGTACCCAAACAAAACTGGCTTCCTTTTTTTCCCACAAATAGAGCTTTCTTTTGGTGGTATTTGATCCCCTCTGCGGTTTTTATTTTTTGCGCTATAAATGAATAAAGAGCGGCAATTTTGAAAAAAGAACAATATTTTTTAATTTTTGCTATAATAAATATCAAAAAATAAAAAAACTAATTTATTCATCAGTTTAGGCCGATATATATTCTTCTAAATATTTTTGGTAAAAAAAAAATCACAATCGGCGTACATTTTTGGGTTGCGCAAAAGTTATAGCGCCTACAATCTATGGACATTGGTTTATGGCATTTTTATTTATTTATTTATTTATTTTTACTAGTAATGGCGGTGATCTGCATTTTTTATCGGGAGTGTGATATTGCGGCGGACATGTCGGACGTTTTTGATACTTTTTTGGAACCAATGACATTTATACAGCGATCAGATCTAAAAATAGGCACTGATTACTGTATAAATGTCATTGGCAGGGAAGGGGTTAACACTAAGGTGGAAGTGAAGGGGTTAAAAGTGTTCCCTGGGCGTGTTCTAACTGTGGGGGGTGGGGTTGGCAGGGGCATGACAGATCTAACTGATCCCAGTGAAAGGGATCAGTAGATCTGGCATGACCCCCCTCACAGAATGGGGAACCGCCGTGTTTACAACGGCGGTTCCCCATTCTGGCTCTCTGTGAGGAGATTGCGGGTCTCCGGTGGACATGGGGTCCGCCCGACCTGTGGGCACGCTCACGTGGTGTGCGGCAGTGTGTGCGTGGCGCTGGCACTGGCAGGAGCGTGCCCAGCATGAGCCAAAGGGGAGGATGTCTATTGACGGCCTCCTGGGATTTTAGAGCCGCGCTGTAGCCATCATTCGGCTATGGCGCGGACGGGAAGTGGTTGATAACAGTACAACCAAAACCAAACCAAAAACTGCGGCCTGAAGAGTCCACAACCTGACCAAAAGGGAATTGAAAAATTGGACCAAAAGGTCCATAACTCTATTAGTAAAGGGCAATCATTGGGTCATCTCACATGATGGATAAAGACCAGTGCCTGCAGGAGTGTCAGTAATCTGGAGTGACCCATGGGCAGTAGTGCCAAAGGGTATACCCTCGTGCAGAGTGGGGAAGACGTCTGGTGGGCGCAGCATGGTCTCTAGTCCGCAAGGAGAGAGTATGGTGCTGTAGTTCCATGCCGGGGTAATCCTCCTGTAGATGATAGGGGAGGATAAAAAGAAGGGGAAAAAAACAGCGGTATAGTGCAATCTGTTACAGAAAATACATAGGAGTCATCAACTTTAAGGCAGCAGGCTCCTAACAAAGGGGGAACAAGTAATAGGTGAAGCTGCTCAGGCCCTCTGCAGTGACTTTGATTGCGGCCTGCTCTTCTTTGCAGTGGCGTTGCCCAGATGGGGAACGGATGGGAGAGGTCAACAGACTAGGGAGTTCTGAAGCCTCCATGAGGCCCAGCTTTACCAAGAGTTTCTTGCCATCTGGGAGCATGGTCACAGTGTAGGTGGTCCCGTTGTGGGGAACCTGTAGCTTGAATGGGAAGCCCCACTGGTATTGAATCCAAGCAGCCTGTAAGACCGAGGTAGCCTCCTTCATCCGACAGCGCATGTCTAGGATGGTGGAAGATATATCCGGATAGATCTGGATAGCTGTGCCGTCCAGCTGGATATGGGGTGTGTTACGGAAAGCTCTGAGTACTTCCTCCTTGACAAGGAAATCTTTAAGGCAAAGGACTATATCCCTTGGAGTTTTCTAAGGCAGAGGTTTGGGACGCAGGGCCCTGTGTATCCTGTCGCAGGCAAATGCGGATGGGGGGAGTTCAGGAGCAGCAACTGAAATATTTAGTACACAGCAGGAAGTAGCTCCGTCACCGTCTCGGGGCCCCTCCGTACCCTAAGATTGTTGCATCTGTTCCTGTTGTTCAGGTCTTCTAAATGGGCCTGCAACTGAATCACCATCCCTGAAAGGGTCTCATGCTCCTTCCTCAAGTCTGAATACACCAGGCTGAGCTCATCATGCTTGGTCACTAACATGTCAGTCCTGCTGCCCAGAGCCGCTATCTCCAGGGACAGAGTGTTAGTGGACTTGTGAAGCTCAGATTGAAATTTCTGGGCAATCTTGTCATACATAGCACTGAGACTATCGTCTAAGTCCTTTTTGGTCAGCTGCAGCGGGTACTCACTGTCTCCCGTAGAGTGGGTGGGTGATGCCTGTGCGGCCTGGGAGCCTTTCTGCGTCTTCTTTGCCTGGGCGCCATCTTTGGTCATCATGGTCTTCTCCATTACCCGTAACAGGTATGTAGTGAAAGATCTCTGGGCCATTTTTCCACAGTGATTTTTGGGTCCCGGCATGTGCTGGATGTTCCCCCAAGGGTGCAGGGTAAAAAGGTGCTGATTAGCAGTGTTGATGGCCCCGGGGAAAGGCTTAAACTCTCCAACGCGGACGGAGCTCTTAGCCTGTGCTTCCTTCCTGCTTTGCCCCCGATCTAGAAATTTCTTTAGGAATGCTAGGTCCCACCATTTGTGTGTGTTCACATTGTTTAGCATCCTGTAAACCAGTGGTTCTCAACTCTGGTCCTCAGGACCCACTAACGGGCCAGGTTTGCAGGATAACTGAAATACATCACAGGTGATATAATCTGCTGCTCAGTGATTGCAGTATTCTAGTATGCATTTCCCCAAGGTAATACTTGGTGGGTCCCGAGGACAGGAGTTGAGAACCACTGCTGTAGACGGAGGAAGGCCTTCCTCATAGGGATCTCAAAGGCCTCAGTTTAAGGAAGGCCTGTTCCTGCCGGTATGGTTCCCTGTGTTAACTCAGTGTCACATGACTTCTTGCCAATTTTGTCAAAAATCCCCTGTAGTCTGCTAAGCCTGTCTTTACTCATTTTTCAGGGGAAAAAAAACGCACATAAAAACTGCACAAAAAAAAGGGAGGGGGTTTAACAATTGTATATTAATATATAAACTCTGATGATAAATGTAATTCATACAGATTTCCTTATCACATATACAATTGCATATAAAGTTATTCTCAATGGATTCTGAGCATCCTCAATTGGAACATTAGCAACACAGAACGGAGTGAGGGAAAGAGGGGGGGGGGAGAGGGAGGGGGAGGGAATGGGATGGACAGTAATAATACTATAAATGAATATTAATACAGAAAGTTAAAAATTGTCAGCAATAAAAATTATCAACAGTAAAAATCTTCACAGTAAAAGTCATTGTCCACAATGAGGAAGTGCGTGTGTATTAATTAAGAACTTGGTAAGCTGCTAGTTGTAAATCCCAAAATAATTGAAAAAAATCACACAAGACAGCAACACAATCCATTCAGCACTTAAACCAGGTAATTAGCTCAAATATGTGTTAATTATTCCACTGAAAAAGTGAAAGTAAGGAAAAATAAAAATTAAAAATAAAATGACCACCATGTGTCCGAGAGCAGCCAGCTAAAAACCTTGTGCCTGGTTCCACTGAGATGCTGGCTGGGAGCGGGAGAGATAGAAAGAGGAGGGGGGGGGGTGGACCAGCTGTCTCCATTCCTGTGGCCACCTGCCAGAGACTGGGGATCGATACAGGCTGGTGGAAGAGAGCATCAGCTGCACGGTGTTCCCATAAAGCTTCAAGCTCCAAAGTTGGTCACGTGGACTAGCCCTCGAAATGCGTCAGCCATCAGAGATGCTGCCTGGTCCTCCCACACTATTGGTTGACTACAGCAGACATAAAGGCAATTGATCTCACTTGCTATGCTATGCTATGCTATGCCTATATACACAGTGTGTATGTGAGTATAACACTTGTTGCTTTTAATTTCAAGTAAATGTTATTTTGGTAATACGCTAGGTTGGTGCACCGACTCTTGCTATTGTTTTACAGTCCCAATACTTTTGACAATATAGTGTGTATATATACTGTATATGTGTGTGTGTGTATATATATATATATATATATATATATATATATATATATACACACAGTATCTCACAAAAGTAAGTACATCCCTCACATTTTTGGAAATATTTTGTACCGTAATGACACTTTGCTACAATGTAAAGTAGTGAGTGTACAGCTTGTATAACAGTGTCAATTTGCTATCCCCTCAAAATAACTCAGCACGCAGCCATTAATGTCTAAACCAATGGCAACAAAACTGAGTACACCCCTAAGTGAAAATGTCCTAATTGGGCCCAATTAGTGATTTTCCCTCCCCGGTGCCATGTGACTCATTACAAGGTCTCATGTGTGAATGGGGAGCAGGTGTGTTAAATGTGGTATTATCACTCTCACTCACTCATACTGGTCACTGGAAGTTCAACATGGCACCTCATGTCAAAGAACTCTCTGTGGATCTGAAAAAAATAATGATTGCTCTACATAAAGATGGCCCAGGCTATAAGAAGATTGCCAGGACCCTGAAACTGAGCTGCAGCATGGTGGCCAAGACTATACCATGGTTTAATAGTTCCACTCAGAACAGGCCTCGCCATGGTGGACCAAAGAAGTTGAGCGCATGTGCTCAGCATCATATCCACAGGTAGTCTTTGGCAAGTAGACGTATGAGTGCTGCCAGCATTGCTGCAGAGGTTGAAGGGGTGGGGGGTCAGCCTGTCAGTGCTCAGACCATACGCCCACACTGCATCAAATTGGTCTGCATGAACGAAGCCTCTTCTAAAGATGATGCACAAGAAAGCCTGCAAACAGTTAGCTTAAGACAAGCAGACTAAGGACATGGATTACTGAAACCACGTCCTGTGGTCTGATGAGACCAAGATAAACTTATTTGGTTCAGATGGTGGCAAGCGTGTGTGGCGGCAACAAGGTGAGGAGTACAAAGACAAGTGTGTATTGCCTACAGTCAAGCATGGTGGTGGGAGTGTCATTGTCTGGGGCTGCATGACTGCTGCCAGCACTGGGGAGCCACAGTTAATTGAGGGAACCATGAATGTAAACATGTACTGTGACATACTGAAGCAGAGCATGATCCCCTTCTTTCGGAGACTGGGCCGCAGTGCAGTATTCCAACATCATAACGACCCCAAACACACCTCCAAGACGACCACTGCCTTGCTAAAGAAGCTGAGGGTAAAGGTGACGGACTGACCAAGCATGTCTCCAGACCTAAACCCTATTGAGCATCTGTGGGGCATCCTCAAACGGAAGGCTCCTTGATGTTGTCATGGAGGAGTGGAAGAGGAATCCAGTGGCAACCTGTGAAGCTCTGTTGAACTCCATGCCCAAGAGGGTTAACGAAGTTCTGGAAAATATCAAAATATTGACACTTTGGGTCCCAATTCGAACATTTAGGGGTGTACTCACTTTTGTTGCCAACGGTTTAGACATGAATGGCTTTGTTGAGTTGTTTTGAGGGGACAGCAAATTTACACTGTTATACAACTTGTACACTTACTACTTTACATTGTAGCAAAGTGTAATTTCTTGAGTGTCGTCACATGAAACGATATAATAAAATATTTACAAAAATGTGAGGGGTGTACTCACTGTTCTGAGATACTGTATATATATATATATATACTGTATATATATATATATATAATGGCCTGGTGATTTGCATCCTGCTGTGCTGCGATAGCCTGGAGGCTCTCTTCCCGCTGAGCCTCGTGATGTCGTTGACTCTCCTCTTGCTGAGCTGCAGCGGCCTGTGCAACCTGGATGTTGGTTTCCCGCTGAGCCGCAGTCACCTGTATCAAGGCCTTCAACATCTTGGAAAGATGCCCACTGAGTCCACCAAGTGTGGGAGATTAGCTCATGTGGATCACCTTTCCTGGGAAAAAAGTAGCAGGAAGACCAACTTTCTTACAAAACAAAACTGCAAAACAAATAAAATACTGAACGTTGGTAAACGATTTATTTTGACCGTCGGTCGGTCTGAAAATTCTTTCAACCAGAAGGACGATGAAAAAAGGGTCCTTTCCACTAGGTGTACTCGATTAGAGGGTGTGAACCACCTGAGTCACCCGTAGAAAGGTTCTACAACTTCCGGAACTATGTCCACTGACGCCGAGTCGCCCTTTGGTTGTAGGTCCAACGTGTCCGGCGACGTCGAGTCGTTCTCCTCTCAGTTGCTGTAGTGCTCCGAGTCGCCCTTCTCTCGGAGGTCCGATAGCGTCGTGTCGTCCTACGTTTAGTGGTCCGGTAATATATATATATATATATGTCATATATATGACAGAGAATATG
>BLSH010025284.1:131268-146337 GCA_018402905.1 Glandirana rugosa
GAGTGCACATGCTCAGCGTTGTATCCAGAGGTTGTCTTTGGGAAATAGATGTATGAGTGCTGCCAGCATTGCTGCAGAGGTTGAAGGGGTGGGGGGTCAGCCTGTCAGTGCTCAGACCATACGCTGCACACTGCATCAAAGTGGTCTACATGGCTGTCATCCCAGAAGGAAGCCTCTTCTAAATATGATGCACAAGAAAGCCCGCAAACAGTTTGCTGAAGACAAGCAGACTAAGGACATAGATTACTGGAACCATGTCCTGTGGTCTGATGAGACCAAGATAAACTTATTTGGTTCAGATGGTGTCAAGCGTGTGTGGCGGCAACCAGGTGAGGAGTACAAAGACAAGTGTGTCTTGCCTACAGTCAGGCATGGTGGTGGGAGTGTCATGGTCTGGGGCTGCATGAGTGCTGCCGGCACTGGAGAGCTACAGTTCATTGAGGGAACTATGAATGCCAACATGTACTGTGACATACTGAAGCAGAGCATGATCCCCTCCCTTCGGAGACTGGGCCACCGGGCAGTATTCCAATATGATAACAACCTCAAACACACCCCCAAGATGACCATTGCTTGCTAAAGAAGCTGAGGGTAAAGGTGATGGACTGGCCAAGCATGTCTCCAGAACTAAACCCTATTGAGCATCTGTGGAAAATCCCCAAATGGAAGGTGGAGGAACGCAAGGTCTCTAACATCCATCCATGATGTCGTCATGGGGGAGTGGAAGAGGACTCCAGTGGCAACCTGTGAAGCTCTGGTGAACTCCATGCCCAAGAGGGTTAAGGCAGTGCTGGAAAATAAAGGTGGCCACACAAAATATTGGCACTTTGGGCCCAATTACACTTAGGGGTGTACTCACTTTTGTACCAGCGGTTTAGACATTAATGGCTGTGTGTTAAGTTATTTTGAGGGGACATCAAATTTACACTGTTATGCAAGCTGTACACTCACTACTTTACATTGTAGCAAAGAGTAATTTCTGCATTGTTGCCACATGAAAATATATAATAAAATATTTACAAAAATGTGAGGGGTGTACTCACTTTTGTGAGATACTGCATATACAGCCTATATATATATACAGTATCTCACAAAAATTAGTATACCCATCACATTTTTGTACTTGTTTTATGTTTTATTCTATCTTTTCATGTGACAACACTGAAGAAATGACACTTTGCTACAATGTAAAGTAGTGAGTGTACAGCTTGTATAACATTGTAAATTTGCTGTTCCCACAAAATAACTCAACACAGCCATTAATGTGTAAACCGCTGGCAACAAAAGTGAGTACACCCCTAGGTGAAAATGTTCACATTTGGCCCAAAGTGTCAATATTTTGTGTGGCCACCATTATTTTCCAGCACTGCCTTAACCGTCTTGGGCATGGAGTTCACCAGAGCTTCACAGGTTGCCACTGGAGTCCTCTTCCACTCCTGCATGATGACATCACAGAGCTGGTGGATGTTAGGGATCTTGCGCTCCTCTACCTTCCATTTGAGGATGCACCATAGATGCGCAATAGGGTTTAGGTCTGGAGGCAAGCTTGGCCAGTCCATCACCTTTACCCTCAGCTTCTTTAGCAAGGCAGTGGTCATCTTGGAGGTGTGTTTGGGGTCATTATCATGTTGGAATACTGCCTGGTGTCCCAGTCTCCAAAGGGAGGGGATCATGCTCTGCTTCAGTATGTCACAGTACATGTTGGCATTCACGATTTCCTCAATGAACTGTATCTCCCCAGTCCTGGCAGCACTCATGCAGCCCCAGACCATGACACTTCCACCACCATGCTTGACTATAGGTAAGACACACTTGTCTTTGTACTCCTCACCTGGTTGCCGCCACACACGCATGGCACCATCTGAACCAAATACGTTTATCTTGGTCCCATCAGACCACTGGACATGGTTCCAGTAATCCATGTCTTTAATCTGCTTCTATTCCGCAAACTGTTTGCTTTCTTGTGTATCATCTTTAAAAGAGCAAAACAATATTAGTAAAATGATACCCGTAGCGAAAAAATTATTTATATATGCACTGTCGGATGGCCCTGAATAGAGCCATATTCCGACTTAAAGGCTTCACCCATATAAAGGGGTATAGTTCCAAAGGTGAACAAAACATATGCAAAAAGAAGTAGTGATTAAATCACCAAGAATACTTCTAAAGGAACAATGCCCATAAAACTGAATTTTATCAGAAAAGATTAAAATTACACAAAAACAATACCACTGTTGTAGAAAAACAATATTAAAATAAGACAACATTGTCTAACAGCTCGGACTTGGCCAGCAAAACACTCCTCATTCATCCACACAATCACCCTCAGTGCACCAAAGTAAGATTAGGAGAACCTTATGGTTCCATATTGGGTCAAAATACTCTATTAGATCAAAGTGGAACCTGGGATCCAATTATTTAAAAGTGGACCTTAGGAAAGAAAAGTTCCCACGCTATATATATATATATATATATATACCGGTGAATCTGAGGGCAAATCACCATGTTGTCATTCCAGCTGGCTGGATGGGAAGATAAGGGCTGGATGTGTATGGTAGCTCATCAAATGACCAAAATAGGAGGGCTCCCTCTGGCGCTTGTAGCCACATGTGGTTGCAAAAGAAAATTACACACTAGCCACTGATTGCAATTCGAAGTAATCACAGTATCTGTATATAGCAGCAATTCCTCTGCAGGCAGTGTAATAGCGCTAGGGGTATAGCCACAATGGCTGTGGCTCACCAGTACCCAATGACACACTAGCCACTGATTGCAATTCAAAGTATTCACAGTATCTGTATATAGCAGCAATTCCACTGCAGGCAGTGTAATAGCACTCAGGGTATAGCCGCAATGGCCATGGCTCACCAGTACCCAGGAGCATGCGGAACTGTTCCAATCAACATTCCTTTTGCAGACTCCATATATGGTGTCCAGCCATCAGATGGATAATCCACTTCACAGCACCCAACACTGATGCCAGTTGACATCCAACCTTCCTAAGGGGTGTGGGGAGGTTCCAGCAACACGTCCGAGCTGCAGTGGTGACGCTACGCTGACACGTTTCATCCGCCAATTACTGGACTTTCTCATAGCCAAGTCCGAGCTGCTAGACAACTTTGTCTTATTTTAATATTGTTTTTCCACAACAGGGGTATTGCTTTTGTATAATTTTAATCTTTCCTAATAAAATTCAGTTTTATGGACATTGTTCCTTTAGAGGTATTCTTGGTGATTTAATCACTACTTCATTTTTAAAAGAGGCTTCCTTCTGCGGTGTATGGTCTGAGCAATGACAGGCTGACCCTTCACCCCTTCAACTTCTGCAGCAATGCTGGCAGCATTCATACATCTATTTCCCAAAGCCAACCTCTGGATATCACTCTGAGCACATGCACTCAACTTCTTTGGTCGACCATGGTGAGGCATGTTCTGAGTGGAACCTGTACTGTTAAACCACTGTATGGTGGTGGCCACCGTGCTGCAGCTCAGTTTTGGGGTCTGGGCAATCTTCCTATAGACTAGGCCATCTTTTTGTAGAGTAACAATTATTTTTTTTCAGATCCTCAGAGAGTTCTTTGCCACGAGGTGCCATATAGAACTTCCAGTGACCAGTATGAGAGAGTGAGAGTGATAACACCAAATTTAACTTACCTGTTGCCCATTCACACCTGAGACCTTGTAGCATTAATGAGTCACATGACACTGGGAGGGAAATGGCTAATTGGGCCCAATTAGGACATTTTCACTTAGGGGTGTACTCACTTTTGTTGCCAGTGGTTTAAACATTAATGGCTGTGTTATTTTGAGGGGACAGCAAATTTACACTGTTGTACAAGCTGTACACTCACTACTTTACATTGTAGCAAAGTGTCATTTCTTCAGTGTTGTCACATGAAAAGATATAATAAAATATTTACAAAAATGTGAGGGGTGTACTCACTTTTGTGAGATACTGTATATATATACAGTATCTCACAAAAGTCAGATGGGTGTCTGGGAGAAGCCCTTCACTGCTCATTTAGGAAAAACTGTAATGTTTAGTTATTGCTTGGATGGCGAGGATTTATGTTTGTTTATTTGATTTCTCCATGCAACCTTTTAAATAAACCTGGCTACAAGCCTGATTTTAAGCAAACCCGACGTTTGGACTGCCTTTTTCCAGGGAAGGTGATCCCCAATGAGCTAACCCCCCACACATGGTGTACTCAGCGGGCAACTTCCTGAACAAGTAGAAAGATGGAGGGTGTATTAAAAGACCTGTTTTAGGCCACTGCAACACAGCAGGAGAACAATTGCCAGCAACAGGAAGCAAACCATAAACAACAGGAAACCAGGGGTCCACAAGTTCTGTACAGGTGGAACAAAAAATGGTGCGTGCCAGCTATTTCCTGCAGAAGATGACACCTGCAGATGATGTGGAAGCATACCTAGCAACTTTTGAAAGAATCGAGAAGGATGGCAAAAGAGCAATGGGCAGGACTGCTAGCGCCTTTTCTGATAGGAGAACCCCAAAATGCATATTTTGACCTGGAATAAGAGGCTGCCCAGGATTATGACGCACTGAAAGTGGAGATGCTTGCATTCATGGGCTTCCAAATGTTTAACTTGATACACCTCACCAAGAAATGACTGCAGCCCGAGACTTTGCCAGGCCCTAAGATTGTGGAGCGTGTGGTCATGGACCATTATTTACATGCACTCCCTGCCACTTTGAGGAAGTGGGTCAGCCATGGGGACCCTAAGACCGCAAACCTGCTGGTGGACCTGGTGGAGAGATATACTGCTGCCGAGGACTTGTTTCACCCATCCTTGCCCCACTACAATGTCTCAAGGGGTGAAAAATCGCCCGGAGGATCCAGTAAGACTGTTCCAGGGTTCAAGGGCATGGGAAAAATCACAAGACTGTTGCTACAAAAAATGAGACTATGGGCTCAGGACCTGGAGACTGGCCAAATAGGTCAGGAAGGTCTCTGAGGACTTTTAGGGGATTGGGTACAAAAAATATAAATGTTATCGCTGCCATGCGTTTGATCATATTGCTGCTAACTGTTCCCTAAATGATGAACCAATGCAATGTGATAATGCTTGCTTAAAAAAAGTCATATGTCTTTTCGCACAGGTAGCATGTACTGCAAGGTGTCAGGAGCACATGGAAAAACAAATGTGTGTGATTTCAGTTGATGGAAAGCCAGTCACGGCTCTGCTAGATTATGGCAGTGTGGTGACATTAGTCAAAGGTGATTGTGTAAATCCTGCAAAGTTACACCCTAGCACCATTGGGGTCATTTGCATACATGGTGACACATGTGACTACCAGACTGCTGTGGTTGAGATTGATAACCCTTGGGGCATAGTGACACATTCAGTGGGAGTGATACCCTCACTATTGCATGAAGCCCTAGTGGGGAGAGATTTTCCCCACTTTTGGAGTTTATGGGAAAACAAAAGGAGTCAGGAGGACAGAACTCCCCCTGCTGAGGAAACATGGGAACTCATACCAGACTCTATTGATTACCAAATTGAAAGGAAAACTGTTGGTGTGTCCAAGGAAAAGGAAGATCCTTTTCTTTTTTTTTATGGTGGTGTTGCAAGAGGTCGGGCTAATTTGATAGAGAGGTGGTCTATCCCTTCACTTGTGGTGGTAGCTCTTTTTCTGGCGTCGCTGTAGGAGGGCTCCATCCGGTGGCATCTCCTCTGCATGTGTGCTGGAGGGCAGTGGAATTAGGTCCCATTTTTGCAGTAGATCTAATCCTTTTTCCTGTGACGTAATTGTGTGGGTTTCATTGTTTCTTTCCACAATCAATTTTGCTGGAAATGCCCATTTATACATAATTTTGTGATTTCTTAGAACCTTAGTAATGGGGACTAGGTTGCTTCTGGCAATCATGGTGGCTTTGGAAAGATCTGCATAGATGGAGATACCTGAGTATGGATCAGGTAACGCAGCATTGTGTCTGGAGAATAGCATTAACTGCTCTTTGACATGGTAAAAATGTATTCTTGTGATCACATCCCAGGGAGGTGCGGCGGTTTTGGCAGTCTATGGGCTCTGACGATTGTCAGATCAAGTGGTAGGAGCGTAGGGAGGGTGGTCACCATTAATTGCTGAAGGAAGTTATGCAGGTCTGCCGGTTTAACCGATTCTGGGATCCCCCTGAATTTTAGGTTGTTCCTGCGAGCTCTGTCTTCATCCTCCACTTCATAGTGGGCATCCACTAGGTCATTGTGTGCAGCAGAATAGTCGCTCATTTTAGTCTCAATAAAGTCCACCCTGTCCCCTAACTCCGCTAGCTCTTTCCTGGTGGATTGCATAAATGCTGCTATCTCCTGCTGAATAGCTCCCCTGAGGGTTAATAACATCCCTTTCATGGTCTCATCGGTCAGAGTCTGGCCTGTAGTGGGGAAGGAGTCCATCTCCTCTCCCCCCTTCCTATTCCCATCTAGGGATTCATCTTGGCCCTCTAGCCTCCGCCTCTGTTTTATGGGGCTGTCCGATGGAGATGCTGGCAGGGGGAATGCCTCCCCTATGGACTCACCGTCTGGCTGCTGTTGCTGGCAAAGTCCGCTCGGCTGCGGCTTTGTGTGATGCTCTGGCGCCATCTTGGATCTGCCGACCCGCTGCTGGCATGAAGAAGTCAGTGATCTTCTTTGGCCCCTCTCTGTCTTTCCTCTTGCCTGAGGGGTACATGATGTTCCCTGGTGGGAGTGGAACCTCTAGAGCCGTTTGGGAGCTGTGCTGTCTGCTGAAAAGCCACTAGTCTGACGGAGCTCGGTCCTCACACAACCATCCGCTCCGGCTGATGGCCCCGCCCCCCGGAAGATCCTTTTCCTTTTTCTGTAATGGCTGGGGAGCAGGAGGAGCTGGAATCCAGCCCCCAGCTGGAGGTTAATGAACAAGAAGTTTTCTCTGACTCTAATAGTGAGAGTGGACAGAATGTGGTGTCTGACTTAGAAGTCAGAAAATATGATTTTTGTACGGAACAACTAAAAGACGTCACACTCAATAGAGCCAGAGAAAACATTAAAATGGTAGATGGAGAACCTGTTGAACCTAATATAGGGGTGTATTTTCCCTACATGGCTCTTAAAAATAACTTGCTGTATTAGGTTGTAAAGCAAGGGGAGGAGGAGGTAGAGCAGCTAGTGGTTCCCAAACCCTATCGTCAGATGGTATTAGATTTAGCCCATGGTCATATAATGGGGAGACATCTGGGTATAGAGAAGACCAAGGAGAGAGTAACCCAGAGATTCATACCCAGAGTGCCCAGAGTGTCAGTATTCTGCACCATCGCCCCATTTTTGCAGTCCGCTGGTACCATTACCAATCATTGAAGTGGCTTTTGAAAGAATTGGCATGGATCTGGTGGGACCAGTAGTAATGTCTGCCCGGGGCCATCAGCACATACTGGACTATGCCACACGATATCCTGAAGCCATTCCCTTGCATAATACCTCAGCTAAAACTTTTGCCATAGAGCTTGTCCAGGTATTTAGTCATGTAGGTATTCCAAGGGAGGTATTGACAGATCAAGGCACCCCATTTATGTCCCGAGTCACTAAAGAATTGTATAAGTTGTCCAAAATATACCATCTCCTTAGCTCTGTCTACCACCCACAAACTGATGGTCTTGTGAAGGGATTTAACAAATTGCTCAAAAGCATGTTAAAAAAGGTGGTGGACAAAAGATGGGAGAAATTGGGATTTTTTGCTGCCATACCTCATGTTTGCCATATGGAAGGTACCTCAAGCATCTACAGGTTACTCCCCTTTTGAACTACTGTATGGGAGACATCCCCGGTTATTGCTAGATGTTGCAAAAGAAACGTGGGAGGGAGCGACCACGCCTTATAGAAGCGCCATTGAGCATATCTCGCTGATGCAAGATAGAATCGCTGCTGTCATGCCGCTTGTACGGGAACATATGGAGCAAGCCCAGGAGGCCCAGAGAAGGGTTTATAATGTGGGTACCAGCCCTGGTGATAGAGTGCTGGTACTAGTCCCCACCGTTGAGAGTAAATTCCTTGCAAAGTGGCAAAGTCCCTTTGAAATTATGGAAAGAGTAGGGGAGGGAAACTACAAAGTTTTCCAGTCAGGGAAAAGAAAACCTGAGCAAATATATCACATTAATCTCTTTAAAACTTGGAAGGACAGAGACACTTTACTGGCAATGCCAACCCCCCAAAAGGACATGACCCCCGTGACTCCTAAAATACCCATAACTGAAACCTTGTTAGTGGCCCAACAGAAAGACATTAAAGAATTTGTGAATAAGAATAGAGGCTTTTTCTCTCACCTGCCTGGACTGACCATAGTTATCCCCTTCCCGACCGCGTCACATACATTTACTGCTGCAATGTGGAAGCATACCGCAAATTGCTGCGGCGGTCAGGTTTGCTAGAGGACCGTTCCATCTACAGGCACAGACCAGTGATTTTTGGTCTGCACCTGTTGATTGGTCCTGGGGAATGAAGTGCCTCCTCTGCCTCTGTAATTTAAACAGAGGCAGAGGAAGTGATGTCATCTCCCCTCGTGGAGCCCTTTTTGGTCATCAAAATGTGAGTGCCCCAACACTACACTGACTCCTGTCTCTGTGTCACTGAGTGCAGTGATCAGATCTTTCACTGATCACTGTGCTTGTGTCACTTGTGGCACTAAATCACCTCAGGGTAGGTAGTAGTAGGTCCAGGTAGGTCCAGGTGCCCCCTTACCCCCTAATAAAGGTTTTAACCTCTTGATTGCCCCCCCGTCACCTGTGATCACCGTATAAGCTAGTTCTTTTTTTCATCAGTTTACTATATATAGTAAGCGGGTTAGCTCGGCAGCGGGTGTGTGTGGGTGTGAGGGTTCACTACACAAACAGGCACAGCGAAACAGCAGTTGTAGATGAAAACACAAGTGCGGTTTATTTATACTATGTACAATTGTAGAAAAACAGCAAACCAAAAACAAACATCAAAATAAATCCTTGCCAACTTGGCCACTTACTAAACTTTGTAGGTTTACCTGTCTGCCAGCTAGGTGCAGCCTTGTGCTACACCTAGCACCCATCTCCCTGCTGTTATAATCAACCACACAGGCTTCTTACCTCAGAGGATCTGTGTAACGCTCCCCAGTCTATTCACACAGAAACTGGTTCCAGGGTGGAGCACTCACCAAGGTCTGCCGGGAGTTTATGTAAAGGCCTTAATGAGCCAGCTCAACTCAGCTGAGCTCATTACCTATAACCCTGCAAAACTCTCAGCACTTCCCTTTAGGCCCCTTTCACACTGGGGCTGGCGGGCGGTAGCGGTAAATCCCCGCTAGTCTCAGCGGGGATTTAGCGCTGTTATAGAGGCGCTACGGCGCCGCTATGCAGGCGGGTGCGGGGCACTTTTAACCCCCCCACAACGGGTTAAACAGGGGTTAAAAGTGCCGGCGCTCGGCGCTCCCGGAGCGGTGTACAGCCGCTACGGGAGCGCTGCCCATTCAATTTAATGGCAGGAGCGGTGGAGGAGCGGTGAATACACCGCTCCCCCCTTTCCTGAAAAATCATGCTTGCATGATTTTCTGAAGCGCTGCGCTGGCGCAACGCCTCAGTCTGAAAGCATCCATAGAGATGCATAAAAATAATATTTAGAGCGTTATTGCAGCGGTAATTTTAGCGCTTTACCGCTGTAATAACGCCCCAATGTGAAAGGGGCCTTAGTGGTATAAATCAGCATAGAGTCTAAACCTGGGACAAATATACCTGCCATCCTGGATGCAACCAGGTGATTTTACCTGCGTGCAATCACAATTCATATACAGTATCTCACAAAAGTGAGTTATATATTTTCATGTGACAACACTGAAGAAATGACACTTTGCTACAATGTAAAGTAGTGAGTGTACAGCTTGTATAACCATGTGAATTTGCAGTCCCCTCAAAATAACTCAACACACAGCCATTAATGTCTAAACCGCCAGCAACTAAAGTGAGTACACCCCTAAGTGAAAATGTCCAAATTTGGCCCAAAGTGTCACTATTTTGATGGCCACCATTATTTTCCAACACTGCCTTAACCCTCTTGGGCATGGAGTTCACCAGAGCTTCACAGGTTGCCACTGGAGTCCTCTTCCACTCCTCCATGATGACATCACAGAGCTGGAGGAATGTTAGAGACCTTGCGCTCCTCCACCTTCCATTTGAGAATGCTCCACAGATGCTTAATAGGGTTTAGGTCTGGAGACATGCTTGGTCAGTCCATAACCTTTATCCTCAGCTTCTTTAGCAAGGCAGTGGTCATCTTGGAGGTGTGTTTAGGGTCGTTATCATGTTGGAATACTGCCCTGCGGCCCAGTCTCCGAAGGGAGGGGATCATGCTCTGCTTCAGTATGGCATAGTACATGTTGGCATTCATGTTTCCCTCAATGAACTGTAGCTCCCCAGTGCCAGCAGCTCTCATGCAGCCCCAGACCATGACACTCCCACCACCATGCTTAACTGTAGGCAAGACACACTTGTCTTTGTACTCCTCACCTGGTAGCTGCCACACACCACCTGAACCAAATAAGTTTATCTTGATCTCATCAGACCACCGGGCATGGTTCCAGTAATCCTAAGGAGTCTGCTTAGCTTCAGCAAACTGTTACCAGGCTTTCTTGTGTTCTCAGTGGAACCTGTCCTGTTAAACCGCTGTATGGTCTTGGCCACCTTGCTGCAGCTCAGTTTCGGGGTCTTGGAAATCTTCTTATAGACTAGGCCATCTTTTTGTAGAGCAACAATTCTTTTTTTCAGATCCTCAGAGAGTTCTTTGCCATGAGGTGTCATGTTGTACTTTCAGTGACCAGTATGAGGGAGTGAGAGCGATAACACCAAATTTAACATACCTGCTCCCCATTCACACTAACACTAATGAGTCACATGAAACTGGGAAGGGAACATGACTGGTTGGGCCCAGTTTGGACATTTTACCTTAAGGGTGTACTCACTTTTGTTAGCAGCGATTTAGACATTAATGGCTGTGTGTTGAGTTATTTTGAGGGGACAGCAAATTTACACTGTTATACAAGCTGTACACTCACTACTTTACATTGTAGCAAAATGTCATTTCTTCAGTGCTGTCACATGAAAAGATATAATAAAATATTTACAAAAATGTGAGGGGTGTACTCACTTTTGTGAGATACTTTATATACCTTATATAGGTTTTTAACGCCCTGATCAACCGGTGGTGACCTCAGTTACGTTTTAGACTAAGGTAGGGTCAGCGTCAATCCCCTGCAGGGTCAGATTAGTCAGGTACTCTGACATGCACACACACACACACACACACACACACACACACACACTAGATAGGTCAGTTAGTAGTATATTATCTGAACAGATCAATATCTGTGATCTGATCAGATCTATATTAGTGTCCCCACTAGATTACTGTTCTATAAAATGCGGCATTAGCGGGTCAGCCCAGATACCTGCTATCACCTGTTTTTAGCCCCTCCGCCCAGCCCAGCCCATCCAAGTGCAGTATCTAATAGATCATTGACACTTACAAAACACAACACACATTTTTGCAGTGTTCGCAGAGTTCATGCCTGATCCCTGCGAAAGCTGACAGTGATTTTGGTAGCAATTTGAAGCAGGCTCTGACAACCAGGTGCACTTTTTTGCCGTGAGTCACACTTGTGTACCTATAAATTTAGAGCCCAAAATGTAAAATCTGAGGTACACTAGTGAAGAGGCCTACACGATGCTGAGCATGACAGATGAGAGCGATGGGGAACCTCACTGTCAGAATCAGGCTCAGTATACGAACTGGTAGACAGCAGCAGCACCCTGTCAGATAGCTCTGATGATGGAGTTGTGGTCCCTGCTAAGGGCAGGCATACTTGATCCCATTCTGCTGTCGCTGAGGTGCAAGAACCGCAGGGCTCTAATAAGGAGCAGAGAGCCAGTACTGGTGTCGCTCCTCCTTCTGGTGAACTGGCAAGCACCAACGGCCTAGTACATCCTGGTCATAGACAAACCAGCACTGCAGTAACACTTGGTGACGTGGCAAGTCCCATAAGTGCAGTTCAAGCTGGTGTGGCTAGCACAAGTAATGTCCCACAGCCACAAAGACAGGCCTGCAGAGCCCATAGTGCCCTTCCTGATGCACTTGCAAGCCCTAATTGGCAGCCCACCACTGAAGCATACCACTGAAGCATGTGCCCATACTTCCCCCATTCACTGGCCCAGAATTCAAGTGGAAACTGAAGATCTCTATAGATCTATTGTGGACCAAAGAAATTTATATGCTGGTCAATTCATCGCCGCTAATCCCCATTTGTCACTTGCCAGACACTGGAAACCAATTACGGTTCCAGAATTTAAGTCTTTTCTGGGCCTTTCCCTCCTCATGGGCATAGTTTAAAAATCTGAGTTGCAGTCATATTGGTCCACGGACCCAATTCACCATATGCCTGTGTTCTCTGCTACCATGGCCAGGACACGATACAAGAAGATCCTGCAGTTTATGCACTCAACGACAATGAACTCTGTCATCCACAGGGTGACCCTGAATACGATCGGCTCCACAAAATTTGGCTCCTTGTAAACCACTTCAACCAACAATTCGCAGTCTTGTTTATTACCGATCAAGCTGTCTGCGTAGACTGGTGTTGTGGAGGAACCTCTCTGTGTCCATGAATATAACCTAAATATGGAAGGGGTGGACCTCAACGACCAGTTATTGGCGCCAAACCTAATTGCCCGTAAGGCCAGATGTTGGTGCAAAAAAGTGTCTGTATACTTATTCCAATTGGCTTTGCTGAACACTTCTGTGCTATGCAAAGCGTTAGGATGGACTGGATCCTTGTGTACATTGTTTTCTTATTGGCTGGATCCTTCCTTAAATTCCAGGAAGAGATCATCACAGCCCTTCTGTTTCCAGATGGTGCTGCACCCCATCTTCCCAATCCAAATGCAGTGAGCCAGGTGCATGGATGGCATTTTCCACATGCCATCCCTGGTACCCCTACCAACTGAGCCCCTCCAAAAAATATGTTGCAACATGGATACAGGCGTAACACCTGTTTTTATTGTTTCTCCTGTCTTGAACAGCCTGGTCTTTACATTAGTGACTGTTTCCAGCGTTACCACACACTAGAGTATTAGTGTAGGGTATAGCACTTCACAGGAATAGGGAACACGTTCATAGGGTCTGCAAAGATGTCACCGCAATTTGAGAGACCAGAACCTTTACTGTTACCGTTGAAAAAAATAAAAAGCGTACCAAAAAAAAAAAAAATGTTATACAAACCAAAAAAAAAGAGCCCAAAACAGTTGTAAGTTTCATGTTTTACTCTCTCTATTATTTTCTCTCTATTCTCTCTCTATTGTTAATGTTTTTTATGCATACCTGTAATGTTTTGTTACTGTTTTTTATCATGTTTTCTTTGCAAGTATGTAATTTTCTATATGTTACTGCTTACCTGTAATGTTTTATTGTTAGTGCATTTTTTGCTTTTCAGGTACACCATTCAGCTGCAGCACTGATTTATTTATGGAGACAGCAATAGCGATTGCTCCCACCATACATAAAGTAGCAACTCCAGCGCTGTAGGAGGTGATTTCACCACCACAGTTAAAAAAAGATCATATATACTGGAGCATAGGGGCAGTGGGTGGAACTTGGGATGGATTGCTCTTATGCGCCAGTATATATTTTTAGAACAGCGATATGCCCATCATTAATCCACAGGCTGCATGAAAAAAAAGAACATTACAACATATCTCTAACAAGAACCAGCAATGTACTAGTATGTTGCTGGTCTTTGAGTGGTTTTCTCAGGCTCTCCTGTCCCACCAGGGAATGCAAGAATGCAGTTGGGGGTTCTGCCAGCTGACCATAGAGCTGATCGAAGACTGGAATGGCTCTAATCATCTCTATGGCCTAAGAAACCGGAAGCTATGAGTATTTCATGACTCCAGTTTTGCTGGATATTGGGAAATTAGGAAAGCATCTTATCACACCGATCTTGGTGTGGTCAGATGCTTTAAGGGCTGAGGAGAGATCTAGAGCCTAATAGACTCCAAATTTAAAAAAAAATGTGACACTACCTATTTTGATCATAGGGGATATTTAAATTCCCTGTGATAACAATAAAATGATTTAAAAAGATGAAAGAGACAGTGTAAAAACAAAATAAAAAGCAAAATGATTAATTAAAAAAAATGCACCCCTTTCCCCCCCGTGCACATGCGTAAATGCAAGCGTGGGTTTTGTGTCGTATGTAAACAGCAATTGCACCATGCATAAGAGGTATCACCGCAAACGTTAGATCGAGGGCAGTAATTCTATCAGTGGTAACCTGTAAAGGCTTTTAAAGGTTTTTAAAATGTATATAGTTTGTGCACGGATGTGCGTAATTTTTAAAGCATGTCATGCTTGGTGTCTGTGTACTCAGCATGAGATCATATTTTATATTTCATCAAATATTTCGGCAATATAGTATGTTTTTGTGCATTAAAATTCAAAAAAGTTTTTTTTCTCCCCAAACATTGCATTTGAAAAATCACTGCGCAAATACTTTGTGAAGAAAAAAATTTCAACACCCACCATTTTAATCTGTACGGCTACTGCTTAAAAACATATATATAATGTTTGGGGGTTCAAAGTAATTTTCTAGGAAAAAAAAGTATTTTTTCATGTAAACAAAAATATCAGTTCAAACCCCCCCCCCAAACTTGACTATAAAAACAAATGTACTTTTTTATGAAAAAAAAGGATCTTTTAATGAAACTTGGGGGTTTGTAATATATATACAAAAATTCGTCATCGGCATGTCTAATTTTACCACCCACAACTTTAAAAAAAGAAGTGTTTCATAAACGCGTCACTAAAAAGTTTACGTTACAAACCCCTCTTTTTTTTGAAAAAACTTAAAATTACGTGTTTTTGTATGATATAACGGCTTTATAAACTACTTTATATTTTATACTAGAGTACGACTCATGTGTCTGTGGTTCGTACTGTACGAAATTTTTAATGCGTGTAGGCACGTGTTTGATATATGTAAAATTTTTGGAAATTTTCGGAAATGTCCAATGGTGACTATCTTAA
>BLSH010025284.1:150237-162610 GCA_018402905.1 Glandirana rugosa
TTCCCGCATTTAATAACTAAAGTGAGGAGTGATGGATAGGGTCAAAGCCTTCGGTACCTTACGGGTCTATCGTGTTTGAGGGGGTTTACTGGGGTAAAACCTTTCATTTGTGAGGTTCGATACACGACTCTCCGTGCAACTCATAAAACGTCCAGAGTGAAAAACAGTTTTTTAAAACTTTAAACTTTTTTCTTCTTTTTTCTTAAAAGGAAAGGAAAGAATTAAAAAGTTTTGTTTATTCTCGACGTTGTATGAGTGGTACGGAGAATCGTTTATGGAACCCCACATATGAAAGGTTTTAACCCAGTAACACCAATGCCCATCTTCAGGCTTTCTAAGATCGTAAAATGGTGATTTTACTCCTCACTACCTATCACAGTTTCGGAGGCCCTGAAATGTCAGGTAGCACAATGACCCAATTTTGGAAAGTATACACCCCAAGGTATTTGCTAAGAGGCATGGTGAGTATGTTGCAGCTCTTATTTGTTTTGAAAAATTAAGAAAGGAAAGGAAAATTCTTTTTTCTTCTTTTTTCAAATTTCAAAATTTTTTGACAAAAAGTGAGACCTGCAAAATACTCAACGTGCCTCTCAGCACATAGCTTGGAGTGTTTACTTTCCAAAATGGGGTCATTTGGGGGAGTTTGTGCTATCTGGGCATTCCATGGCTTCCGAAACTGGGATAGGTAGTGAGGAGTGAAATCAATAATTTACGCCCTTAGAAAGCCTGAAGACAGTGATTGGTTTTCGGGGCCCTGTACTCGTCTAGACCGCCAAAAAAGTCTCACATATGTGGTATCCCCGTATTAAGAAGAAGCAGTAGAATGTATTTTGGGGTGTAATTTCACATATACCCATGGCATGTTTGAGCAACATATCATTTAGTGACAACTTTGTGAAAAAAAAAATTGTCATTTCCCCGAAACTTGTGGCAAAATATAAAATATTACATGGACTCCACATGCCTCTCAACATATAGCTTGGGGTGTCTACTTTCCAAAATGGGGTCATTTGGGGGGGGGGGTTGTGCTATCTGGGCATTTCATGGCCTCCGAAACTGTGATAGGTAGTGAGTAGTAAAATCATTCATTTTCGCACTTAGAAATGCTGAAGGTGGTGATTGGTTTTCGGGGTCCTGTACGCGGCTAGACTGCCAAAAAGTCTCACATATGTGGTATTCCCATATTCAGGAGGCGCAGCAGAATGTATTTAGGGGTGTATACCCATGGAATGTGTGGGCAACATATCATTTCAGTGACAACTTTGTTTTTTAAATCACGTGTGACAAAAAAATAAAATATTCCATGGACTCAACATGCCTCTCAGCAAATAGCTTGGGGTGTCTACTTTCCAAAATTGAGTCATTGGGGGGGGGGGGGGTTGCTATCTGGGCATTTCATGGCCTCCGAAACTGTGATAGGTAGTGTTGGGTGAAAGCAAAAGTTTACGCCCTTAGAAATCCTGAAGGCGGTGATTGGTTTTTGGGGTCCTGTACGTGGATAGGCTTCCAGAAAGTCTCACACATGGGGTATCCCCATACTCAGGAGAAGCAGCAAAATGTATTTTGGGGTGTAATTCCACATATACCCATGGCATGTGTGAGCAATATATAATTTCAGTGACAACCTTGTGTCATTTTTCAATCACTTGTGACAAAAAAATAAAATATTCAATGGGCTCAACATGCCTCTCAGCAAATTCCTTGGGGTGTCTACTTTCCAAAATGGGGTCATTTGGGGGGGGGGGGGGGTTTGTACTGCCCTTCCACTATAGCACCTCAGGAAATAAGATAGGCGGTCATAAAATAAAAGCTGCGTAAATTCCAGAAAATGTACCCTAGATTGTAAACGCTATAACTTTTGCGCAAACCAATAAATATATGCTTATTAACTTTTTTTACCTATGACATGTGTCTGAATGCATTATGGCAAAAAATATGACTAAGATTGGGTTTATTGTATTTTTTTAATAACAAAAAGTTGAACATCGCAAAAAATAAAAAACGTGATCAAGTACCACCAAAAGAAAGCTCTATTTGTGGGGAAAAAAAAACGCACATTTTGTTTGGGTACAGCATTGCATGACCGCGCAATTATCAGTTAAAGCAGCACAGTGCCAAATTATAAAAAATGCTCTGGTCATTGAGGGGAAAATCCTTCAGGGGCTGAAGTGGTTAAACAACATGACTTAATTACGGAACCAGGTGTCCGTGTAAACGTAAAGCCCTATAGAATACCCAAGGCCAGGCACAAAGTGGTTGCAAATGAAGTAAACAACATGTTAGAGCTGGACATGATAGAGGAGTCCCACACTGACTGGTCCAGTCCCATAGTATTGGGCCCAAAACCAGACGGAAGAATAAGGTTTTGTAATGATTTCAGAAAGTTAAACAGCGTGTCTAAATTTGATGCATACCCAAGGCCTCAGGTCGACAAGCTTGATGACAGATTGGGTAGTGTCTGGTACATAACTACGTTAGACCTGACTGAAGGTTATTGGCAGATACCCCTAACAGAGTTGGTGAAAGAAAAAAATGTTTTTTCTACCCCCGAGGGATCCTTTTAGTATAAGTGGATGCCTTTTGGCTTGCATGGTGCCCCTGCCTCGTTCCAGAGAATGATGGATAAGTCCTTAAGACCACATCGTCAATGCGCAGCCGCCTATATGGACGATGTAGTCATCCCCTTCCACAACCCAGGCTGGGAATACCATTTGCCCCGGGTACAAGCAGTAGTAGATTCCCTTAGAAAAGCAGGACTCACAGCCAACCCCAGAAAGTGTGCCATAGGCTTGGAGGAGGTCAAATACCTTGGCTACATTATTGGTCAGGGGCGGAACAAACCTCAGATTAATAAAATCGAGGCAGCTCAAAAGTGGCCCCAACCTATACATAAAAACAAAGTGCGTGCATTTCTTGGGATCACACATTACTACAGGCGGTTTATTCCCAATTTTGCCACCATTGCAGCTCCACTAACAGTTCTGACAAAGGGTAGAGGGTCCGTCATGATCAAGTGGAATCCGGATGTAGAGAAAGCATTTCAAATGTTGAAGCAAGCCCTTTGTGCACAAGCTTTGCTCGTGACCCCAGATTTCACAAAGGAATTTGTGGTACAGACGAATGCCTCTGATGTGGGACTGGGTGCTGTACTGCAGTGGTTCTCAACCCTGTCCTCAAGTACCCCCAACAGGCCATGTTTGCACATGTGCTTTAAATCAGAGTCAATGGCTTGGTATTTTGGACAGCTATTTTATCCAAGAAAAATTCCCAAAACATGGCCTGTTGGGGTACTTGAGGACAGTGCTGTACTGTCCCAGGTCAGAGATTGGGAGGAGCACCCAGTGGTCTATCTTAGCAGAAAACTTAACAGACACGAGAAAAACAATGCCATTGTGGAGAAGGAATGTTTAGCCATTAAATGGGCCTTAGATGCCCTGAAATATTACCTATTGGGGAGACCATTCAAATTGGTCACTGACCATGCCCCTCTTAAGTGGATCTGTGATAACAAGGAGAAAAACAGTCGGGTGACAAGGTGGTTCCTCACTCTGCAAGCATTCAAGTTCACAGTGGAGCATAGAGCAGAGAAACTCCAGAATAATGCAGATGTTCTTTCCAGGGTCCACTGTCTGGTTGGGACAGTTACTCAGCTGCAGGGGCTTGAGCAGAGGGGGGATATGTGAGGTTTTGCAAGGTGAGGTGATCAATGGATGATATGTGTCACATCGCATGCGTTCATTTGGAGCGAACTAAGGTGGAATCCAGTCCGGGTTTTACCAGCCACCTTGGCAGGGTTGGTTCTGGAACAGATTTGGTGGTCCACTTGTGTCCATCAGCAGGTGGTATAAAGGAAGCAGGTCTGGATCAGATAATTGCTCTGGCCTGGGACTCAGGAGTCATCAAGCCTGAGAGAGCTGATGAATGGAACTTTGCTTTGTGACTGAAACAAAAGGTTTGCAATTATTTGCAAATAAATATATGGTGTTAAACTTGCAGTAACGCAATCAAATATATGGTGTTAAATTTGCAGTAATGCACAGAAATATATGGCATCAAACTTGCAGTAACGCAATGAAATATATGGCGTTAAACTTGCAGTAACTCAATTAAATATATGACGTTAAACTTGCAGTAATGCACAGAACTATACGGTGTTAAACTTGCAGTAACACAATTAAATATATGGCGTTAAACTTGCAGTAATGCACAGAACTATGTGGCATTAAACTTGCAGTAATGCAATGAAATATATAGCGTTAAACTTGCAGTAACGCAATGAAATATATGGCATTAAACTTGCAGTAATGAAATTAAATATATGGCATTAAACTTGCAGTAATGCGCAGAACTATATGGCGTTAAACTTGCAGTAATGCAATTAAATATATAACATTAAACTTGCAGTAATGCACAGGAATATATGGCGTAAAACTTGCAGTAACACAATGAAATATACAACATTACCCTTGCTGTAACACACAGAACTATATGGCGTTAAACTTGCAGTAATGCACAGAAATATATGGCATCAAACTTGCAGTAACGCACAAAACTATATGGCGTTAAACTTGCAGTAACACAATTAAATATATGGCGTTAAACGTACAGTAATGCACAGAACTATGTGGCATTAAACTTGCAGTAATGCACAGAACTATATGGCGTTAAACTTGCAGTACCACACAGAACTATATGGCATTAAACTTGCAGTAACGCAATGAAATATATGGTGTTAAACTTGCAGTAATGCACAGAACTATATGGTGTTAAACTTGCAGTAATGCAGTTAAATATATGGCATTAAACTTGCAGTAACGCAATGAAATACAGTTGTGCTCATAAGTTTATATACCCTGGCAGAATGTATGATTTCTTTACCATTTTTCAGAGAATATGAATGAGAACACAAAAACATTTCTTTCACTCATGGTTAGTGTGTGGCTGAAGCCATTTGCTATCAATCAACTGTGTTTACTCTTTTTAAATCATAATGACAACATAAACTACCCAAATGACCCTGATCAAAAGTTTACATACCCCTGTTCTTAATACCATGTATTGCCCACTTTAACCTCAATGACAGCTTGAAGCCTTTTGTGGTATTGGTGGGTGAGGCTCTTTATCTTCTCAGATGGTAAAGCTGCCTATTCCTCTTGGCAAAAAGCCTGCATTTCCTGGAAATTATTGGGCTGTCTTGCATGAAATGCACATTTGAGATCTCCCCAGATTGACTTAATGATATTGGGGTCAAGAGACTGAGATGACCACTCCAAAATTTTCACTTTTATCTGCTGTAGCCAATGACAGGTCGACTTGGTCTTGTATTTTGGATCATTGTCATGTTGGAATGTCCAAGTACGTCCCATGCGCAGCTTCCTGGCTGATGAATGCAATGTTCTTCCAGTATTTTTTGATAACATACTGCATTCATCTTGACCAAATTTCCTGTGCCTTTGTGGCTCACACATCCCCAAAACATGAGCAATCCACCTCCGTGTTTCACAGGCCTTGTTAACTCCTCTCCAAATGTAGGGTTTATGGTTGTGGCCAAAAAGCTCAATTTTGGTCTCATCACTCCATATGACTTTGTGCCATATGACTTTTGTGACTTTGTGCCAGAAGGTTTGAGGCTGTTTGGCGTATTGTAAGGTCATCATGTGCATAGCTAGCGATTGAAGTGTTTCATAGTTTCGGAGTAGTGTAGGATGTATTGGTGATGGGAGAAGTCTATTGGGTATGTGGAGACTTGTTTTATTATGTCGTGAACCTGTTCCCAGTACACTTTGATAATTGGGCAATCCCACCAGATGTGTTTCAAAGAGCCCCCTGAGCTCCCACATCTCCAGCATTCGTCAGGACAGTGGGGGGAGATTTTGTGAAGTAGGGCGGGTGTCCTATACCAATGGGTTAGCAACTTATAATTATGTTCCTGTGTGGAGACATTACGGGAGCCTTTGTGTGCCGTGAGGCAGATTGTTTCCCACTCCTCGTCAGGGAGTGAATTAGGGGAGTCTGTTCCCCAGGTTTTCATAATGGGAGCTAGGTGGTCTGGTGGTCCGGAGGAAAGCAATGCATGTAGGCTTGTAATGAGATGTCTCTGAGGTTGGGATTCACAGAGTCTCTCAAAAGTGGTCAGGGGTTTAAGATAGAGGTTCTTCTCCTTTGAGCAAGTGAGAAAGTGTCGTATCTGTAGATAAGACCAAGTGGGTATTGATTCTACAATATTGGATTTGGTTAAATCTGTCTTGGTTCGAAAGACACCGTGGGTGAAAAAATGGTGTCCTCTTGGAGGGTAGTTGGGTGGGAAGTTGGCAATGGCATCTGAACAGCCCGGAGGGAAGTTAGGATTGTTTTGTATGGGAGTCATAGGGCCTGGGAGAGATGCTATTGAAGTGGATTTTGAGAGTTCCCGGGGACACTGTATAGGGGGGGTGATTAAAGGAAAATGTTAATTATTTATTTCCTTGTTTTGTTTCGGGAGCTAAATTATGTCCTGGACAGGATGATTTAGGACTGACTGTTCAAGGAGCACCCAGTCTTTAGCCTTGTCGTGTATGTGCCAATCTATTACTCTTGCAACAGTATTGCTTTGTGGTATCTCTGAAAGTCTGGTAGACCAATGCCGCCCCTGTGCTTAGGGACAGAGAGTCTGGCCAGACCTATTCGGAGTGGGTGGCTCTTCCATATGAACAATCTAATTTGGGACCTGATGGAAGAGAAGAAAGATTTGGGAAGGGCGATGCGTATTGCCTGTGCAATGTACAAGAATCTGGGGAGGGATGTCATTTTGATGGTAGCTGCCCACCCAAACCAAGAGAGTTTCAACTTCTCCCAGGTGTTGAGATCCTTTGATAATTCCTGTAGGAAGGGGAGGAAGTTCAATGTATATAGTGCTGCTGTCGTGGTAGGGAGTTGAATGCCCAGGTATGGGATCGCTTCTGACTTCCAGATAAAGTGGAAAGAGTCCCGACATCTGTTTACAGTGTTCTCGGATAAGGAGATATTAAGAGCGTATGATCTGTTAATGTTCATTTTGAAGTTGGATATTGATCCAAATTGGAGCAATTCTTTAAGAAGGTTGGGAATGGTGATATCCAGTTTTGTAAGAAAGAGAAGGATATCATCAGCGAAGGCAGCTACCTTATAGGTGCGGTCTCCAATTGTGACTTCCGTGATATCCGGGTGGGTTTGAAGGTGAGTGAGAAAAGGTTCCATAGTGAGTATAAAGATTAATGGGGAAAGTGGGCATCCCTGTTTGGTTCAGTTCCGGATGGGGAAGGCGACCGATAGGTGGCTGTTTATCTTGACCCTGGCTTGTGGATTCGAATAGAGACTCAAGATACTATTTTGCATAAAGTGTCCTAAGCCCATTGAGGAGAGAACTGCTGCCATGTAGTCCCAGGCCACTCTATCGAACGCCTTCTCTGCATCCTTGGATAGGAAAAACCTTCTGTTGATGTCTTGGCTAGCCAGTGTTGGTTGGTTAGCGACTTGATGGTGTTATCGCGGGCTTCTCTGCCAGGAACAAAACCCACTTGGTTTTGAGATATCAAGTTGGGAATGTGGGGTAGGAGTCTATTGGCCAATATATATTGCGTAGATCTTGATGTCTACATTTAGTAGAGATATGGGTCTGTCGTTTTCAAGTAATGTGGGGTCCTTTCCCTTTTTGTGTATAACCAAAATATGAGCTTCTAACAAGTCTTTGGGAGGTTCTTTCAACTTGCTTAAGGAATTAAAGGCTTTAAGAAGTGTGGGGACAATACCGTTGAGAATGTCTGGTAGTATAGACTGGTGAGACCATCAGGGCCCGGGCTTTTCCTGGGTTTCAGGCTTTTTAAGGCTAGTCAGAATTCCTTTCAATTTAGGGGGTGTCGATGAAGGCTGCTTGTTCTGGGGTAAGCTGAGGGAGTTTGTGCTCTGAAAGGTAATCCTCAATAGCTTTTGTCCTGGATTGTGGGTTCTGGTGGCATTCGGGATGTTTGGGTAAGTTATACAATTTGCAATAATACTAAACTCAACTTAATGTTGTGCGATTTCTTCAGTCTTATTGATTTTTGTCCCCGAGCGGTTTGTGATGGAGTGTATTGTCATTTGAGCTCTTTTACCCCAGAGCAACCTAGCCAAAAGTCTACCGCTTTTGTTGGCTTGGTCATAAAAGAGTTTTGTGGTTAGTGTAAATTTCCTTTTTTTTTTTTTTTTCAAATATAAGTTTATTAACGCCCTAACCGGGCAAGGACATATGATACAAATATGGCATAAATTACAGTATTCAAAACCCATACAAGGTATATTTCAATTATGCCAGAAACATAAAAAAGATGATGTGTCTGCTAAACATTCCTTGCCACTTCCCATTTTCCTTTTCTAACTAACCTGAGAAGAGTAGGTCAGAGAACCAAAAGACCCGTAAGGGTATATAACTAGAAATTTAGACCTCAGGGAGGAAAGAAGAGAAGGGGGAGAAGAGGAAAAAAGAGGGGGTGGGACGGAGATGGATGCGCGGGATGTATGGGATCATCCCTCATTCAAGTATCTGTCGCTTCTAAATTTTTACTGCTTATTCTAGAACTTATGGGTTCATGAGCGAGATGCCCTCTGTAGAAACTATAAACTGGTTCCATAGTCCCCATGTTTTAGAGTATTTTTCTCTTTGGGATCGTGAAGTAAGGACTCCATCTTGTTGATATCTTCTACTCTTCTGAGCCAATCCGCTATTGTCGGGGGGTCTGCTTTTTCCATAGTGGAGTAATGCAAGATTTTGCGGCGTTTAGCAGATGACGCACAACTGACCGTTTGTATGTTTTGATAGGGACGGGTGCAACGTGCAACAGAAAGAAGGATGGGTCTTTAGGAATGTCATATTCCGTGAACCGCTGGACTACTTCCTTCACTGAGTCCCAAAATAGGGTGAGCTTCGGGCACGTCCACAAGATGTGCAGCAAGGTTCCTCTGTCTCCCTGACAGCGCCAGCAGGTAGCCGGTGTGTCCGGGAAGATTTTCTGCAGTGCGTGGGGTGTGTAGTACCATCTCGTAATTATTTTATAGTTTGTTTCCTGTATCTTTGTGCAGATAGAGGATTTCAGCGAGAACAGGAGAATTTTGCGTGTTTGTTCCACGTTAAATGTGCGATTCAGGTCTTTCTCCCATTTCTTAAGAAATGGCAGTGTTGGTTGATCGGTTGGCGATGTTAGTAGGGTGTAGGTTTTAGAGATAACCTGTGTGAGGGGGCCCTCTTCCGAGCAGAGTGCTTCAAGTGTCGTCAAAGGGCGATTGAAACACTGTGGGGGAGGCAATGAGTTGAGGAAGTGTCTCAACTGGAGGGCTGCCAAAAACGGGAGACCGAAGGGGCCTGAGGCCCTCTGCATCGTGTCTATTGTGGGCCAGCTGCCTTGAGAGCTAAAATGGGAGGCGTGAACTCGTCCTCGTTCCCTCAGAGTTCTGTATTGGGCTGACTCTAATCCAGGGGGGAATAGTGGGTTCCCTATGATCGGGTATAATGGTGATTCTGGGGTAGTTAGGGACTGTTGGTTACATATTTGGGAGCCAATTAAGGGTTGTGCCAATAGTAGGGTGGTTTTTCAGTAGTGGTGGAAGGTGGCCATAACACCAAAGAGCACTCCTTAGAGGAATGTTTGTTTGTGCCTGTTCTATTTGGGCCCAGAGTTTAAAATCCATATGACGGCCCCAATCGATAATCCTGGCGAGATGTATCGCATGATAATATTTGCTTACTTCAGGGAATGCTAGCCCCCCCTGGTGTTTGGGTAGTGATAAGAGTGAACGGGAAAGTCTAGGTTTTTTATGTGCCCAAATAAACTTAGTAAATAGGGCGTGTACTTTTTTAAAGAATTGGGGGGGAATCCCAATAGGGAGTGCTTGGAGTAAGTATAGGAATTTGGGAAGTATGCACATTTTAATTAGATTACATCTACCGAACCATGAGTGGAGTCCTGTATGCCAGGACTCCAGTAGTATCCGCGTTTTCTGTAACAGTGGAGTAAAGTTGAGTGCGAAAATACGTGAGAAATCTGAGGGAATTAGGGTACCTAGATATTTCAGAGCAGTGCGTGTCCATTTAAATTTAAAGCTGCCCTCCAAAGCCGATAAGAGGGTGGGTGGTAGTTCCACCCCCATAGCTTCTGATTTACCATAGTTGATCTTGAGATTCGAGAGCTCACCGTACGTTTTGAATTCTTTTAGCAGATTGGGGAGTGAGACTATGGGGTTTGACAGAGAGAAGAGTAAGTCGTCTGCGTATGCTGAAATTTTATGTTGAGTGGAGCCTACAGTTATTCCCCCAATGTCAGGATTCTGTCTAACTCTGCAAAGAAAGGGTTCTAAGGTCAGAGCAAACAAGAGAGGGGATAACGGGCATCCCTGCCTGGTTCCATTTTTTATGGAGAATGGGTCGGAGAGAAGTCCATTTGCTTTTACTCGAGCTGTGGGGTTGGAATAAATTTGGCCTATCCATTTAAGCATGTTATCTCCTAATCCAACGTGTCGAAGGACTGCAGTCATAAAGTTCCAGTTAACTCTATCAAATGCTTTTTCGGCATCCGTACTGAGGAAGACACTGGGTGTATGAGTTTGTTTGGTGGCATAGATGAGGTTTAATACCTTAGTGGTGTTGTCTCTAGCTTCTCTAGAGGGGACGAAACCTACTTGATCCAGGTGAGCCAGGGCCGGTAAATGTTGGGCTAAGCGGGTGGCTATGATCTTCGTGAAGATCTTAAGATCCATGTTAAGGAGGGAAATAGGTCGGTAACTACTGCAGAGCGTCGGGTCTTTACCTTCCTTCGGAATCACCGAAATATGTGCGCATAGGGTATCCCTGGTAAGCCTGGCAGTCTTACTTAGATTGTTGAAAAGGTCGACCATACGAGGGCCTAAGATTGGAAGTAGGGACTTGTAATATTGTAAAGTAAGACCGTCTGGGCCCAGTGCTTTCCCTGGTTTAGTTGCGCCTATAGCTGCTTCTACCTCCTCTATCGTCATTGGCGCCTCTAGCTCCGCTCCAGTCTCAGGCGGTAGAGTAGGCATTTGAGAAGAGGCGATATAGTCTTCTATCTGAGTGAAGGGACATGATGTCGGTGGTAGAGCGTATAGAGAAGCGTAAAAGTCTTGAAAGGCCTTAGTGATGTCTCTAGGGAGTACCGCTTTCGACGTATGTGGAGTCGTAATTTGTGGGATGTACGCTAATTGTTTTTGCTCTCTGACTGTTCTGGCTAAGATTTTCCCGCACTTATCTCCTGATTCATATACAACCTGACGGCACCTCTGGAGCGCAGCCTTAGCTCTATATTGAAGGAGATCGTTGATTTGGGTACGGAGTTTGTTACACTCCACGTCTAGTGCGGGGGTTGGTGTATGTTTATGTCTGGCCTCTACAGTACGTAGAGTCTCAAGGAGTTTGTCCAACTGTTTCTCCCTTTCCCTTTTGATCCTAGCACCATGCTTAATAAATACCCCCCTAATCACCGTCTTGTGGGCTTCCCAAACTGTACCAGGGTCGCAGTCTGTGGGTACGTTAACTTGGAAGTAATGTGTTAGTTCTTTGGAAACCTCTGCTATGACTTCAGGTCTCTGCAGAAGGGACTCATTGAGTCTCCAAAAGCGGGACTTATGCAGAGGGAACTCCGAGAGTGCATATGTAATCAGGATGGGGGCATGGTCTGACCATGTCCTGGTACCTATGTGGGTGTCGCATACTGCGTGTAGTTGATTATGGGGGATGAAAAAATAGTCTATACGAGAGTAGACCTTGTGGGGGGGGAGTAGAACGAATAGTCCCGTTCTCCTTGGTGTTGTAAGCGCCATATATCTATGAGTTGCGCTTTATGTAGGGCCTGTGCAATCCGTTTACGAGTGCTCACTGGGACTGAAGAGGTTCCCATGGAGGTGTCCACAGCGGGGGCCAGGGGTATATTAAAATCCCCCCCCCAATATCAGTTGTCCCGCCTGAAATGCCCTCAACTTATCCAGCGTTTGTCTAAGGAAAGAGTCTTGATGTTCATTCGGGGCGTATATAGATGCCAAGGTCAGCTGTACGTCACCCACCAGTCCCTTGAGAAATACAAAGCGACCCTCCGTGTCAATCAGCGTGTCCCGGCATGACCATGGGAGCTTGCTCGAGATCAGGATAGACACTCCTCTGGATTTGGTTTTATTAGTAGAGTGATATGAAATAGGGAAAAACCTGTTTTTGAGGATAGGCATTTTTGTGTCTCTAAAGTGGGTTTCTTGAATAAAAGCTATGTCTACATGCATTTGTTTTAAATCGTTCATAAGTAGGCGTCTTTTTTCAGGCGTATTAAGCCCTTTCGCATTTAGCGAGTAGATTTGTAACTGATCCATCTCCGTGTGTGGAGGG
>BLSH010025284.1:201629-217533 GCA_018402905.1 Glandirana rugosa
GGAGGCATTTTACTCGGAGGTTATCAACAAACACAAGTTATCTGTCCCGTCCCTCCCCATACGGGAGATCTTTCCGACTTTACCTCAGGCCCGAAACAGCAAACCTTCGTGGTATTTCTAGTCTTATCTTGAATACCTTTAAAAGCATCCCAACCACCACTCCGGAACTGGGCCTTGAGATTAAAACCCCTCTATTACTCATGCCACAGCCCCACTTTCAGAGCGTCGATCGTAGTAAGGACCAAATAGTAAAACGCATATCTTAGAGACTGGTGAGGTTGCCTACCTAAAGTAACCCCTCTAAAACGCTCACTACCCAGCTGGATAAAGCAAGAGCAGAACTCAATATGGCCTTAACAGCCAAAGCAGAGAAATCCATCCGTTGGAGTGGTCAGAGATTCTATACGCAAAATGATAAACCAGGAATGATGCTAGCTGCGAGACTTTCACCCCGACACCGTACTCATTATCTCCCCAAAATTAGAGTTCCGGGTCAAGGCCTCACCACCAACCCTACGAAAATTTCCATAAGTTCTATTCTGATCTTTATGGTGCTTCCAAACGACAAAGCCCGGACTCCATTTCAGCCTTTCTAGAGGGCATACCCCTCCCTGCCCTGTCTATTGAACACAAACAACTATTGGAGGCTCATTTTACGGAGGAGGAGGTTCTAGGGGTCATTAAAGATTTAAGAAAGGGGTCTACTCCAGGCCCGGATGGTTTATCTATCCCTTATTACAAAGCATTCGCTGAAACACTCACACCTTATTTAACAAAATTTTTTAACTCTAAAACTCAAGGCACTCCCTTAGACCCTCAACTTAACTCTGCCTACATTTCGGTGATTCCAAAGCCCGACAAAAACCCAGAGGAAGTTGGTAACTATAGACCAATATCACTGATAAACAATGACATAAAAATGTTAACAAAGATTATGGCAAACAGGCTAGCCACTTTTATTAACACTTACATACACAAAGACCAGGTGTACTTCATCATGGGTAGGCAGGGACCAGACCAAATACGTAGGGCTGTAGACATCATCTCCATATTGCAATCCAATTGGGAGGGAGGGTCTAAACAGCGGGGTATGATTTTATCTTTAGACCTTCAAAAAGCCTTTGACTCAGTTTCCTGGAACTACATTATTATGATTCTAGAGAAATGGGGATTCGGACATCGCTTCATGGGGGTCATCAGGGCTCTGTACTCCTACCCCACGGCTCGTATAAGACTCCAGGGATATCTTTTGAATCCAATAACTATAGCTAAAGGGACAAGACAGGGGTACCCCCTCTCCCCACTCATATTTGCAATGGCAATTGAGATCTTAGCGATCGCCATACGCCAAAACCCGGATATTAAAGGGGTCTCATGTGGATCTCAGATTGATAAATGTGGCTTGTTTGCAGATAACATTCTCCTATTCATCACTTCCCCCCATACCTCACTCCCCAACTTAAGTCATCTTCTAAACTCCTTTGCGGAGTACTCAGGGCTAACGGTAAACTACTCCAAATCTCACGCAATGAATGTCTCCCTTCCCCAGGACACAGTAGACTCCCTGAAACAATCTTTTCCTTTTAGATGGAATTTGTCGTCAATTAGATACCTAGGTACTAATCTGACAGCTAAGATTGAGGATTTATATGAGTGTAACTTCCCCCCATTGTATCAAAAACTGGAGGAGGACCTAAAATCTTGGTCACAAAATAACCTCTCCTGGCTAGGCAGAATCAATGCAACCAAAATGACACTTCTCCCGAGGATTCTGTACCTGTTTCGAGCCCTCCCAATCCCTGTTAGGAAGAGTCGTTTAAAGTCGTTCCAGAGCAAAATCCTTAAATTCGTCTGGGGTAAGTCAGGCTTCAGGTTCCCCCAAAGCACACTATATTGCCACAGGAAGAAGGGAGGTTTAGCTTTACTTCTCCTTCACAAGTACTATCAAGCAGCGAGACTAGCACAGCTCTCAGGAGTTTATTGGAGGTCTGAAAAACCGGACTGGATCCAAATCGAGAGGCAAGCTATACCAAAACACACTATAGACTTCCTCCTCTGGACCCACCCAAAAAAAGACCCCCTATATTATCTCCCATCCTTTCACACTCATTTACCCTCTGGGACTCTCTGCGCCACCACCCCAAACTAGTCTCAACCTTGACTCCTTTAGCGCATATATTTCACAACCCAGATTTCCCTCCCGGGCTGAACATCAAGGCGTTTAAGTGGTGGCTAGACAAGGGGCTGTACCGTATAGGACATTTTTTTACTCCTTCAGGTCCCATGCCGCTGGGTTACTGCATAAGCAAACTCGATCTTCCGGCCTCAGAAAAATTCAGATTTCGACAAATCTCTCACTTTCTTCGGCACATACGGCACATATGGAAGGAAAGGCCACTCCCACCGAATATTTCGGCTTATGAATCTTGGTGTGGCCAAGCCATGGAGCAGAGGGGTGGCATCACGATAGTTTACACGGCAATCACCTACCCATTAGCAAAAGCTCCATATATGGAACTTTGGGAGGCAGATTTTCAGCTTTCTTGGGACATTGAAACATGGCATAGAGCCCTCTCTAACTCTTCCAAAGGCATCTTAAACACTGTCCTCATGGAGGCAAGCATCAAGGTTATCACTAGATGGTACCTCACTCCCTCAAAACTGGCAAGCATCTATCCTTCGGCCAACCCACAGTGTTTTAGAGGCTGTGACCTACTGGGCTCCATGCCACATATTTGGTGGGAGTGTCCAAGGATAAGATCTTTCTGGAGGAAATTTTTTAATCTTATAGAAAAATTGATCGATACCCAAGTCCCTAGGTCACCCGAATTCGCCCTTCTTAATGCCCATATTCCAAATCTTTCTAAGTCCAATAGGAGTTTAATTCAGTTTATCTTAATAGGGGCTAAGCTTTCCGTAGCAAAAGCATGGAAAAAGCCAAGGGTGTCCTTCGCAGCAACAGTTCAGAAAATCTCCTGGATTATGTCCCAGGAGAAACTGTCCAGTATCCTCTCAGATACCTCCAAGAGATTCGAGACAATCTGGGAACCGTGGGCTACATACATCGGTGTCCCTTTCAATTCAGTACCATCCTGTCCGTAGATAGGACAGATCCAAACCTAGTCAAGGTGCTTCTCCCTCCTCTTCTTCTTCTTCTCTCTTCCCCTTCTTCCTCTGTTTTTCCAGTACCTCAGCTTATTTCTGCTCTGTGGTTATATTGGTTTCTAGTTTTAATGACCGCCTTACTATTGAGATGGACATACCTTGTTCCGCCACTCTCTACCCTATTAAAGGTATTATGACTAAAGCAGAAGGCAGGTTACAAGCCTTGTTTCTTAATATGAAGAAAAACACCTTCTCCTCCCACAGCTTGTTCCCAGTATGGGGTGCCTGGAAGAGGGGGAGTTTTAGTCTTTTGCTAATGCCTAAGGCATATTCGCCCCTGGTAATTACCTTAGTTTGTCATTATAGTGACAAGTTGAGCTTGTATGAGTTCCATCTCTTGTAAGGTAATCTTATATGTAAAATGATCCTTTATGCGATATGATGTCTCTATTCTGATGTACTGTAACAGTTCTTACCATGTTTAACTTTAAAATAAAAAACTTTTGAAAGAAAGACACAGAGTCCTACAGAAGGAGTGTTATGTGTCGGGCTAACCTCTTTAAGGAAGCGTCCACTTTAGGCAGGGTGTCACAAAGAGCCACATCCGTATAGCTAAAAGGATACAATTTTGAAGCTCTGTTATGTATGTTGACCTTCCTATCTGGTTTTGCCCACTCCTCTTCTAGAATCTCCTGAATCTCAAAGATAAGTGGAAATGAGGTTATGGATTTTTTAAGGTCTGGGTAATATCTTCTCAGTTTCTTAGGTGGAGATTTCTCTTCTTCTTGCCACCCCATTGCCTCCTTAACCACCTCTACCAAGATGGAAACTAAGGAAAAGTCAAACATGTGGTTAGTTTGACTGTCCTCCGATGACCCACTATCACTGCTGCAGCCAAAACATTCCTCCTCTGGAGCCTCTGTCTTTAAATTACTTGGGAGAAAAAAGTTTCATGGCCTCTGCGCCCTGATCGTTTAGACATGCGCTTCAACTCGTCTTTTACTGCCGTCCTGATGTAACATTTTACTCTTTGAGCATCCGCCACCAAATATCCTAGCGGTGTCTTTTAAACATGACCCACATAACTGCTGAACAAGCCCAACAAGTAACCTGTTCTGGAGATTCCTCCTCTGGGGATGAGGAAATTAGTCTTCTGCTATAAGGTTTTCTGACATGTTTTGTTTTTGCCTTGGCTGGTGTACCCCAAATTGGGGCTGTTTGACTGCTGTGAGCCCGGACTGGTGATGGTGAAGCAGAACACTCCCTAATGTGTTTGTTTTTTTTCTGTAGCCTTGCGGTGCTGTGACCTTCCTCGGGTCAAGTGCTTTTTAGAGGTGGATTTCTTAACGTCATCTCATGAAAAATTAGCTCACCCTGGGATCTCAGCTCTGTGTCAAATGACAAAAGAGAGAGAGTACCTGCTCTTTTTTGCTTTTCTTGTTTTTTTTAAATAAAAAATAAATATACAAATAAAAATAGAAAATAAAATTTAAAATGAAAATAATAATAACAATTATACTATTTCCCATCCCTACCTTTCCATTTCCAATTTTCAGTGCACACAAGGGGTTGCGGCTAGAAAATCAGAAGAGGGCGCTGAGAGGAGAAGAGAAAAAATCATTAGACAGAACAAGCTAATCCTCTTTACAGCTTCGCCTCTCTCACTCACTCACCACACAGGCAGAGAGGACAGAAATAACAGAGCAGTGGCAGCAGTAGGAGACCTTGCTCTCTCTGAGCTGTCCAGGGCAGGCTCTAGAAAAAGAGGCAGCGGGCCAATGAGCGGCCATCGTCGCTGCGTTGCCCCGGCAACCCAAGCAGTCGAGTGCCTCCAATCACCACGCGCCATGTCACCCGCCACCCCGAGGAGCCTAAAGGAGCTTACCATGCTCTAATGGCTTCCAGGAAGAAACGATGCTGCTCAGGACTGCAGGAAACGGCCATGATTGCATTCAACACCGCCGACCTTCAATTCAGGCAGGTACTTTACTGTGCATAATCTGTAAAAGTTTCTGGCAATTAGCCAGTATATCTACAGTCAACACACACCTCATGCTGACTAATAGGACCCTGCACCAAGGGTGCCCACAACCCAGGGAGATTTACAACCCTTATGGGAGGGTCCTCTGACCCAGGAGAGGCTCAGAACCTGGGCAGGCCTGGAGAGGAAAGGAAGGAATAAAAAGAGGGAGAAAAAAAAAGATTGTCTTGAGTGAGGACAAAAAAAGAATGTGGTATGAGGGGAGAAGGTACCTCTTATAGGCTAGATGAAAGATTGTCCTAAGGGGGTGTCAGGGGGTGGAGCTGACCCATCATAGGTTGACATGAGGAGGTTCCAGGAAATATATATACCTGTATATATACATAAGGTACACATTTTGGTGATAAACCTATTGTGAGATAAATTAATAAGCACCGCTAAAATAATTGATGCATAGTGGAATGACCCTCATGCTATACACTCTTTGAAGTAGGGCAGAGGTAGTGTGACGGCATTTGCAGGTGAATATTTATGCCACATTGTGAGGGTAGTGAGAAACAGTTTTTAAATATTATGGGATAAAACTAACAAGACCAAATGTTTATCAAGTTCAATTGAAACCAATTAAAATTCTATGAATTCTTAATCAGTTGCATTATCACATGGTCCCAGTCCATTTATCTACATAGTTTTTGTCAGCAGTATAAAACCTTTTATAATTACACATGAGCATACATTGTTACTGACAATCAGACACAAATTAAAAAACTGTTAAGAATGACACTATACAGTTGTCATACACATGTTTTCCCATGTGTCACGTGAGCAACAGTTAAAATAAAGCATGCTAGTGGCTTGTGGAATGAAGAAGAAGTTCTAATTAAAAAAAAATATTTAAAAAAGAATTAAGAACAAAAATATTGTGCAGCAGGACTTCTGAGGTGGTATTAGATATTAAAAAAGATATATAACCGATAAACACATTACTTTTATTTTTCAACATAATGTAAATATAAAAACATCCATTAAATAATGCTTTTATAAGAGCATTATGATGTCAACACAATAAAAGTTAAGTCACAACATATGTACTCATACATTTCCCCTTAGTATCCTTCACATTCTGTAGCATATCTTTGCCAGAATACACTGAACATTTTTATTAGACTGAGGGCAGCCTTGAGGTATTTCTGAGACTTCAGTCTGCTTTACCAGAAGGTATGGAAAAGTATCTAAAGATGGTATAATAGTCATGTTAGAATACAAAGTTATTTTTCCATATACTACACAAATTCCAATTCTATAATTGATCACACATATACAGTACATATCTACGGTATTATGTCCCATTGGGAGATTGCAGGAAACATAAAAGCTTTGAAAAGCCAGATGCCACCAGGTACAAGTCAGATCAAACAGGTCTAACAATAAACAAACACACACTTTTTATAATTGTTGTTTAATGTGGTCAATTTTATAGCAAGTTTTCATTATCTTTTGTATTCCAAGTATGCTGATATTTATACTGCCAGTTAACGCTACAGTTATCCAGGAAGATATTAGCCCCTTAGGAGAACATGATATATTTCAAAGAATACTAGGAAGCCAACCACTATAAAAATAAGTAAAAATGGAGAACGCTAATGTATGTAAAACTCTTCATATTAGGCTATACAAATGTAAACCTAAAATTCTAGAATTGTACTAACCCCTAAGATTGGGCTACCTCCAGGCCATTTGCCTTTGGCTATCTCATCAAGATGCATGTGCTTCCACTGTGGAGTCTCTCATCAGTTAGAGATAGGTCTGGAGGACGCAGGGAGCCTTGACGGGGCCCTCCAGCTTACACATGCATTGGCTAATGTGTGTAACCAATCCCTTGCTTTTCAATGCATACTGTTAGACAGGTTAATTTGGATGGTTTCAAGCTGGTCGGTAAGTGAGTTTGGTTTTTCCTTGGATTATTTCCTTGGCTGTTTGTTGTCTACCTGATGCCCTCCAATGCTCCTTACCATACAGACCAGTTATAGATGGAGGCAGTGGGCCACTTTTTGGACTTTTAACCCCTAAGTTTACCTGCACAATGGAGTCCAAAATATCAGCAAACTACTCCAGTTTAAAAAAAGGTTAATCTCCGGGTTGCCATAGCCCTGCTGCGCTCAAAACCAGCAGGATCTGGAATCTGTAAACAAACAAAGAAGACAGACAGCACACATGCTCTGGTGCAATACCCTTTAATATGCAAGGATAAAAGGTCAAAACAAAATGCACTCACAATCACTTGTGCAAAATGTATAATTTCATTCTGAAGCCCCACCAGGATACTATATAGCATAATCCTCTCACCATCCTCCAGCTGATAAACTGACTGACAGTGCAGATGGTATGCGTCCTGTAGCCCGGAGCAGCCAAAGCAGCCTCTCTCCCTCATGCTCTGATATGCTGACATCTCTCTAAGTGGGGAACCTGTACAGCAGCTGAATAAGCTGGCACCATCCTCTGGGTAAAGTGGTGTGGGTAGCAGGAAGCTGGTAGGATGCTGGTGACATTGCTATGATGATGCATTTCAGAGGTCTTTTGGAAGTCCATCAAACTGCATCGAAAGCAAGCTTAAATAGCCAAGCCAAGTTTCAAGGATTAACCCTTACCATACCGACAGGTGACTGGGCTGAAGCCATGCTCGGGTGCTTAAAGTGGTTGTAAAAGTTCAAAGTTTATTATCTTCATGCATTCTATGCATTCTATACATCCCTTAGTATAAGAACAGATAACTGATGGTGAATGACAGGGCAAGAACAGGGAGTCAGACTTCATCAGGCATGTGACAATCCTGAAACTGCAGTGCACTCTCCTTTATATTCCCCACAATGCCAAAATGAAACTGCTGCCAAAGCTGGTAAATAGCTTTGCCTTTAGTGGTAAATCACATTTCTCATTAGAATGGTAATGACTAAGCATTTCCATTAATCAAGAATGTGGAAATAGAAGTTCCTGGGACTTTTTTATGCATTTGTAAAGTATGGGATCACTGATTGACATGTACCAATATTAAGAATTGCTCTGATGTCCTGATGTTGATAGGAATAGTGCATAATGACCCATGTGAAGTTTGGATTCTTATGCTTGGTAGGGCCAAAGTGCAATTCCTTTCTTAGCAAGTGAAAAAAGATCAAAAGTGTGAACACCCAGAACCAACAACCTTGGATTAAATTGGCACCTAGTGGTCAAATGCAAAGAATGACCAAAATATATTTATACAGTATACTGGTTATACTGTAAATCACTGCCCTGATGAACTAGATGTAAGTTCACAGTGTGAAGCAATTTAAAACAGTGTGAAACAATATAAAACCGTATAATACAATATGAAACAATTTGACAGATGAAGCTTCTATAAGATAGATGATGTGTGCAGCCCAGAGTGATATACAACACATTGCTACTCTAACTCTGGAAGTGCTGTTCCACCATGGATGTGCTGTGTGGCTGTAAGAGACAAAAAGAGGGGAGGGGGAGAGAAGCAATACAACCATAGTGTAGCATGTAAAATGTAATCGTAATAGAAAATGTAAAAAAAAACACTCACAAAGTTAAAATAGAGCTCAGCATGACAGTCAGGTAGCCTCTGGGGCAGACATCGGACAGACAACCAGAATGCCTTGCCTTGGCCGCAAGGAAGTGGAGATGGAATGGAAGCTAGGAATTGCTGTCACTGGAGAGCCAAAGCTGTGGATGGAACACAGAGCCCTGGATTTGAAGCCAGCCACCCTGTTGTTGGAGAATGCTGGAGCGGGAACCGAAATGTGTTTCAAAGCAACCTTGCTTCTTCTTTAGCCTGTCTAAAAAAGGGCTATCCATCTGCATTTATATGATCTCAAGAAGAGGCAGATCCCAGGGAGCCAGCAAATGCACTCTCAAACACTGATTACCACACCTGTCAGTGGGGATAGCACCCAGAACCCCTGAAAATGGAAATGAATAACAGAAGCTGAAAATAAAAATTGCAAAAAATAAATAAAAAATGGTGTAATATATAAAAAATATATTTAACCACAACTAGGCTGTCCAGGGAGGGGTCTGTGTAATCCGAAACTTGCAGGCCAAAGGTATGTAGCCAGCCATTCAGGACTATGCATAAGAGTGAGAGAAGTAAGAGATTCCGGAGCGGCTTCTGCTATTGCAACAATGTATCTCCTATTGAAGCAGGGCCAGCTTTGAGCCATCCTGCACTAATGGGTGCACATGAATGAATAAGCTCAGACTAGCTGGCAATTAGAGCTGTCAGTACAGGAAGAGTGTATGTGCCATGTCGCCACAGATGCAAGGTGTAGAACGGGGCAACCAGCACACTACACTACACAGACAAATGTCAATAATGGGCTCCTACCCGGCAATACCCCATTTCTGATACAGGATATAAAATAAATAAAATAAATAATAATAATAGTGGGGTGGAGTAGGTAAATGCATACAACTAAATTGCATGTAAAATAATGAAAACATAAAGAAAACATAATGAAAACTTAAGTGCAGTATGGGAATTGGTATTGAGCCATACATAGCATTGACATATAAATCAAATAGATGCATTATTGTTTATGTATCTTTATTTATATATATATTTAAAATATTTAAAACAATGCTAAATGGAAAAAAATAAGAATAAAAATTATTGAGTGCTAAAACTCACAAGGAAATTAACTGGAACGTATGGGATGAAGGGACTGCAGAAAACAATAAAAACTACTGTGTAAGTCAAAGTATCAACTTACTGTGATCACTGGTTTTAGTTTAAACCTACTATCTCATAAATGTATACTAAAATGTAATCATAATGGTGCAGATGGTGATAATGCTGACAATAAAGGTGCAATAGGTAAAATGGTACAGATAAAAAGGCATTGAGCTCATCCAATCTTCTGGTCCATATGGCAAATACATTGTCAATGTACCTGTGTCACACAAGGATGTGGCTCAGGTATATCAAGAGGGACTTATCTGTGAACATGTCGCACTCTCACTACCTCAGTTACAAATTGGCATACAATGGGGCACAACACGCCCCCATTGCAACTTCCTGCGCCTGGAGGTGGTGGGAGCTGTGAAATGAGAATATGTTACATGTTTGTACAGTATATGCTCAGGAAGCTCCAGCACAAGTCTATTATACAGCCAACTTGATCTTGAATGAATGCACCAATAGTTTCACGTCCAAGGGCATGTGGAATGCTTGAATATAGCTCTTCAATATCAGATGCAACAAAATATGATCTACGTGGAATAACTATACCATAGAGGATGTTTAGCAAGTCTATGGTGTCTTTGACAAAAGATAGGAGACCTAGTATGTGTGGTCTTAAGTATTTGTTAATGTGCCTTCTGGTTTATCCATATGAATTTGTCCTGGAACTCTTGGATCACAGAAGATGAAATGGGTTGATACAAAGGTATATTGACTATGTATTTGTCATACGGATCTGACACATTGTTTAACATTCGATGTGTTTGTGTGTTTTTAATCTGTACTTGGGAAGAATAGGTACAACCACTTTGTTCTTTTAATATGTCATATTCTGTAATATGTAATATACTGTATTGCATTATCTTAGGGTCTTCAGAAACTGTTCTAAATAATTCTTGATTTTAAAGAAGAGTAATTCTCTGAGAGATAAATTACATCAACATGGTCATAGTAAGAAGTTATTATAAATTATAAATCAAAAAAGCACATGCTAAGTAACTTGCCCTAGTATTTGGTCATAATGCATTATTTTCACCATGTAGACGTATGTCTAACTATATTTGGGGATTTTTTTTATCTTATGTATTGGTTCCCTATATTGGATGTGAATGAAGATTATTTACTTAATTATAAGTTGGTTATAGCCTAATATGAATAATTTGAATAATTTTGCATATAGTGCTTGATTTCTACTTCTCTTTTATGGTGGATGGCCTCCTACATTTTTATATGCTTTTCCCCAAAGGGGTGAATGCCTCCTGGATAACTGTGGCATTAATTGACAGTAATGAAATTCTGCAATAAAATTTGCAATGTGACTTTATTTAAACAAATGTTGTGTGCTTTGATTATTTTTCTGTTTGTTGAATGCTGTACATAAACGTAACTTACCTCTTTAAAAATAGGGTTATAGCCTAATATTTAAATATATAATCTTCTCCTAAGGGGCTAATATTTCCCTGGAAAACTGTAGCATTAAATATCAGCATACTTGGATTACAATCCAAGGTAATGAAAACTTGCTATAAAATTGGCCACATGAAACAATAATTTTAAAACATGTTTTTGATTAGACCTTTTTGATCGGATTTGTACCTGGTGGCATCTGACTTTGCACAGCTTTTATGTTCCCTGCAGTTTCCCATGGAATGTTAGGACATGGCACAATAGATACATATATGTAAGTGATCAATTATAGTATTATATACAATTTATGTGGTATGAGGAAAAAATGTTGTATTCCAATATCACTAATGTATAATTTTTGATACTTTCCTATACCTTCTGATGAAGTAGACTGAAGGTCAGAGAAACAACTCAAGGCTACTGAAATTCCACTATAAATTGTTGGTATATTCAGGCAAAGAAATACTACAATACTACAGAATGTGCAAACCACATCATGAATGGTTTGAGGATAGACACATTGGTCATTACGTTGTGATTAAATGCTGTTGACATCATAATGTTCTTATGAGAGCGTGAATTAATGGATGTTTTTATATTTATGTGAAAAAATTAAATTTGATTGAATTGATTCAATTTTATTGAAAATATATATACCGTATATATATATATATATATATATATATATGTAAATATATATAGTATTTCACAAAAACGAGTACACCCCTCACATTTTTGTAAATATTTTATTATATCTGCTGTCCGCTCAAAATAACTCAAAGTGAGTACACCCCTAAGTGAAAATGTCCAAATTGGGAACCAATTAGCCATTTTCCCTCCCTGGTGTCATGTGACTCGTTAGTGTTACAAGGTCTCAGATGTGAATGGGGAGCAGGTGTGTTAAATTTGGCGTTATCGTTCTCACTCTCTCATACTGTTCACTGGAAGTTCAGCATGGCACCTCATGGCAAAGAACTCTCTGAGGATCTGAAAAAAAAGAATTGTTGCTCTACACTTTACATAAAGATAGTCTAGGCTATAAGAAAATTGCCAAGACCCTGAAACTGAGCTGCAGCACGGTGGCCAAGACCATACAGTGGTTTAACAGGACCTGTTCCACTCAGAACAGGCCTGTCAGTGCTCAGACCATACGCCGTGCACTGCATCAAATTGGCATGGCTGTCGTCCCAGAAGGAAGCCTCTTCTGATGATGATGCACAAGAAAGCCCACAAACATATTGCTGTTGACAAGCAGACTAAGGACATGGATTAATGGAACCATGTCCTGTGGTCTGATGAGACCAAGCTAAACTTATTTGGCTTAGATGGTGTCAGGCGTGTGTGGCGGCAACCAGGTGAGGAGTACAAAGACAAGTGTGTCTTGCCTACAGTCAAGCATGGTGGTGGGAGTGTCATGGTCTGGGGCTGCATGAGTGCTTCCGACACTGAGGAACTACAGTTCATTAAGAGAACCATGAATGCCATATACTGTGACATACTGAAGAAGAGCATGATCCCCTCCCATCGGAGACTGGGCTGGTGGGCAGTATTCCAACTTGATAACGACCCCAAACACACCTCCAAGATGGCCACTGCCTTGCTAAAGAAGCTGATGGTAAGGCTCGGTTCCCACATAGGTGACTTGCGATCTGTCGCCCCAAGTTGCTTGACATCCGAAATCCCATTGAAATGAATGGAAGCCGTCTTAATATACACTAGTGAAGTCACTCCGACTTCAAGGCGACTTCAGGAAAGGTTCCTGTACTACTTCAGGCGACTTCTATCTGACTTGTGCCCATAGAATTCAATGGAAGTCGCTTCCAAGTCGGATCCCATATCTATATTGAAGCGACTTTACAGGAAAAAGAAAAGCAACCTCCCTCCCTCCCTTCTCTGATTGGCCACAGGCAAAGTCGCCTGGCATGGAGTCACATTGTAAGTCGCCCAAAGTCGTGCTGAAGTCACCTTTAAATCACTTAGCAAAGTCGCCCTGCAAGTCAGATCATGTGTGAACCGGCCCTAAAGGTGATGGACTGGCCAAGCATGTCTCCAGACCTAAACTCTATTGAGCATCTGTGGGGCATCCTCAAATGGAAGGTGGAGGAGTGCAAGTTCTCTAACATCCACCAGCTCCGTGATGTCGCCGTGGGGCAGAGGAAGAGGACTCCAGTGGCAACCTGTGAAGCTCTAGTGAACTTCATGCCCAAGTTATGGCAGTGCTGGAAAATAATGGTGGCCACACAAAATACTCAGTTATGTTGCCAGTGGTTTAGACATTAATGGCTGTGTGTTGAGTTATTTTGAGGAGACAGCAAATTTACACTGTTATACAAGCAGTACACTCACTACTTTACATTGTAGCAAAGTATCATTTCATCACTGTTGTCACATGAAAAGATATAATAAAACATTTACAAAAATGTGAGGTGTGTACTCACTTTTGTGAGATACTGTGTATGTATGTATGTATGTATGTATATATATATATATATATATATATATATATATATACACAGTGGGTCCGGAAAGTATTTAGAAATTTTCACTCTTTGTTAAATTGCAGCCATTTGCTAAAATCATTGAAGTTCATTTTTTTCCCTCATTAATGTACACACAGCACCCCATATTGACAGAAAAACACAGAATTGTTGACATTTTTGCAGATTTATTAAAAAAGAAAAACTGAAATATCACATGGTCCTAAGTATTCAGACCCTTTGCTCAGTATTTAGTAGAAGCACCCTTTTGATCTTATACAGCCATGAGTCTTTTAGGGAAAGATGCAACAAGTTTTCACACCTGGATTTGGGGATTCCTCCTTGCAGATCCTCTCCAGTCCTGTCAGGTTGGATGGTAAACATTGGTGGACAGCCATTTTTAGGTCTCTCCGGAAATGCTCAATTGGGTTTAAGTCAGGGCTCTGGCTGGGCCATTCAAGAAAAGTCACAGAGTTGTTGTGAAGCCACTCCTTCATTATTTTAGCTGTGTGCTTAGGGTCATTCACTTGTTGGAAGGTAAACCTTCGGCCCAGTCTGAGGTCCTGAGCACTCTGGAGAAGGTTTTCGTCCAGGATATCCCTGTACTTGGCCGCATTCATCTTTCCCTGGATTGCAACCAGTCCTGTCCCTGCAGCTGAAACCCCCCCCCCCCACAGCATGATGCTGCCACCACCATGCTTCACTGTTGGGACTGTATTGGACAGGTGATGAGCAGTGCCTGGTTTTCTCCACACATACCGCTTAGAATTAAGGCCAAAAAGTTCTATCTTGGTCTCATCAGACCAGAGAATCTTATTTCTCACCATCTTTGGAGTCCTTCAGGTGTTTTTTAGCAAACTTTCATGTGTCTTGCACTGAGGAGAGGCTTCCGTCGGGCCACTCTGCCATAAAGCCCCGACTGGTGAAGGGCTGCAGTGATGGTTGACTTTCTACAACTTTCTCCCATCTCCCGACTGCATCTCTGGAGCTCAGCCACAGTGATCTTTGGGTTCTTCTTTACCTCTCTCACCAAGTCTCTTCTCCCCCGATAGCTCAGTTTGGCCGTATGTATGTATATATATATATATATTGTGATGTTATGCAAGGCGCCAATGGACGGGTGATACTTGTCGCCTCGCATCACTTTGAGGCGACTAGCGAGAGTCCACTCAAACCCCTCTCCATCTGCATTTAATGACCAGGATGAGAGCAGAGGAGAGCTCTATCCTGGATCTCAGAGAGAGAAAGCTGGGTGAGCTCTGTGTGATGATTTGGACTCAAGGATCAAGGTTTGCACTGTGCTTATGTTTTGTGAGTGCCAGGGACATCCCCACACTGTATAGAGAGGAACCCAATTGTTTCGTTTAGCGAGGGACGGTGACAGTTTGCTTTCTGTTTTTATGTGTTTTGATCTTGCAAACCTGTGATAATAAACCTGGCAAGCCACCAGACTTTAACCACTTCCACACCGCGCGCAGTATATTTACTGCGACAGTGTGAATGTGTACCGCGAATTGCCATAAATAGACGGCGATTTGCTGAGTGGCAGCTATGGGGCGCATGCGCGTGCGTGCCAGCTGCACTCCAGAGGAGTGTGCCCGCGGCTCGGGTGGACCCGATGTCCGCTGGAGAGCCGCGATGAGCTGCCAGTGCAAAAGAACGGGGAACCGCCGATGTAAACACGGCTGTTCCCCGCTCTGTCAGTGGGGACATAAGAGATCTACTGATCCCTGTCACTGGGATCAGTTAGATCTCTTATGCCCATAACAATGTTTATTGAATGTTATAGCACTGCATTATGTATTGTTTGTGTTGTTTCGAAAACCCAGGGGGATATTGGGCATTCAGCAGCTCAAAGGTGCATTAAGGAGGTAAGCACATTGCAGGATATACTATTTAGTGTTGAGCGAGCCCGGATTGTAACGTTCGGGTCCGTACCAAACTTTCGGGTGTCCGGGACCCGGACCCGAACACGGACATTTCAAAAAACGTTTGGGTTCGGGTTCTGGGTTCTGGTAGTTGATCATGCATGTTGAATAGCTGCAGGGCAGCCACTCAATAAGCGTTTCACTGGTTTGCCCTTAGAAGCCATCACAGCCATGCCTACTAATGGCATGGCTGTGATTGGCCAGTGCATCATGTGACCCAGCCTCTTTATAAGCTGGAGTCACAGTGCTGCGTGTCACATGCTCT
>BLSH010025286.1:7508-20330 GCA_018402905.1 Glandirana rugosa
GAATCGTGTATATCGATTTAGATCCTTTTAGGGACAGACGAAGGAGAGTTATCTATATTTTTTCCGTAAACTGAGTTAGAGTACCGTTATATACGTTATATGGGATGTCTTTACCCCGAAACCCAGGGTAAAAGAAGTCACCCAGTTCCGGTAGATGTTGTTAGGTACACGAAAGTAGTTTATGCGTCCAAAGTTTAGCTTGCATAAACTATAGTCTTCTCCTTGGTCTGTCCCTACGGGTGATAGAGGTGATAACAAACGTAATTACTATCTTGGTGAACGTGTGAATTGGTGAAATTCTGGCTCGGAGAAAAACCTCAAGCCACCAAAAGTCAATTTTTGTCCAAAAAAACGATATTTTAATGAATCTTGGGGGTTTGTAATATATAAAAAAAAAGATTCTGGGATCTCTTATTTTACCGCCGGTAACGTTTTGAAATACAGTGTGACATAAACGCGTCGCCAGAATGTTCGCGCTAAAAAAAACTTTTTTAAGTCAAAAAAATAAAAAAAATATATAATGTTTGGGGGTTCTAAGTAATTTTATAGCAAAAAAACCTGTTTTTAACTGAAAACCACCGAACTCCAAAAAGAGGCTCGGTCTTAAAGTGGTTAAGTGTGCAAGTGGTTCTATCATTAATGCAAACAATAGTGGAGATAGTGGGCATCCCTGTCTGGTTCCTCTTCTGATATCAAATACGTTCGATTTGAAACCTGCGTATTTGATGAAAGCACATGGATTGTTGTAGATGGCCTTGACCCACTGAAGAAAATGGGACCCAAAGCCCCATTTCTGTAGGGTATATTGCATATATTGCCATGAGATTGAGTCAAATGCCTTTTTTATATCTATTGAGAGGAAGCAGACAGGGATTTTCCTAGATTTAGCTATATGTGCTAAGAGAACTGCACGTCTGATATTGTCGCTAGTCTGTCTATACGGTATAAAACCGGTTTGGTCTTTATGAATAAGTCTACCAATAAATTTTTCTAGGCGTGCGGCGAGGATTTTTGTAAGAATTTTGATATCTAGGTTTAGCAGTGATATTGGTCTATAATTAGAGCCATTCGTATCGTCGGCGTTGGGTTTGGGTAACATACAGATGAGCGCCGTGAGGGATTCTCGGGTAAAGTGCTTTCCTTTTAAGATACTGTTAAATGCCTTAGCTGAATGTGGGGCTAGAAGGTCGACAAAGGTATGGTAGTATAGTGTTGAGAACCCATCAGGTCCTGGGCTTTTGTTGGGTTTTAGGTTTTTGATGGCCCATTTAATTTCGTCTATGGTGATGTTTTCCTCTAAGGTGTCTTTTTCGGCATCAGAGAGCGTGGGGAGATGGAATTGTGAGAAAAGGTTATCTGCTAGTTGGGTGTTAAAGGAGTCTTCCTCTTTATAAAGTTTAGTTAAAAGAGATCTGAATTCGTTAAGGATTTTGATGGGGTTACCAGTTGTGTGGTTTTTCGCGAGTCTCAGGATTTATTGGGCTTAGAAAGGTTTTTTAGCGAGCGGGCTAGAGGGGTGTCTGGCTTATTAGCCTTCATAACGTATTTATGTTTGGAGCGGCGTATGGTATGGTCTGCATTCTCTGTTAAGAATAGATCATATGCTAGTCTTGCGTTAGCCAAAGCTGAAGCATTATCTTGTGAAGCGTTTTGTGAGAAATTGTTATGGCAAGTTTCAAATTCCTTGGTTAGTTTCTGTTCCAGTTGTTTGCGTTCCCGGTTAAAGAAGGCTTTTTGTCGTTGAATGGTACCTCTCAGAACGGGTTTATGTGCCTCCCAACATGTGAGAGGACTAACATCCGATGTGGCATTTAATGTGAAATAATCCTTCAGTGCTATCTCAATATCCAGTCTATGAGACGGATGTTTCAGAAGGTGTTCGGGGAGGGACCATGAACGATCTAGGGCTGTAGGTACATGAGACGCCAAGATAGTGAGGACTGCAGAGTGATCAGACCAGGGGATTGGTATAATTTGCGATGAGATGAGCTCAGTGGATAAACTTGCGTCAACAAGTATGTGATCTATACGTGAGAACATCTTGTGTGGGTGTGAATAATGTGTATAATTCCTTTTAGTTGGGTTTACCTCCCGCCATGTATCTATTAAGTTATTTTTGCGTATCACCTGGGTAAAGGATGTTTTAAGTTTGCTGGTTGATTGAGAGTAAGGGGTTTTGTCGATTATAGGGTTCAAGGTAGTATTAGAGTCGCCACACATGATGAGGGACCCCTTTTTCAGTGTAGAGACCATATGGATCAGATGGGCAAGAAATGGGCCGGGATTGTTGTTGGGGGCATTGTATGACACTATGGTCACTTCCGTGTCCAATAATAGGCCTAGCAGTATCAGCTATCGACTCTCTGGGTCGGCAATACTTTTAGTGAGAGAGAAGTGGGTGTTTCGGTGGAAAGCTATCAAAGTACCTCTTTGCTTGGTTGTGGCTGGGGCATTATATACTTGTGGGTAGTGTGGACTGAAGAATTTGGGCACATGGCGTGCTGTAAAGTGGGTTTCCTGAAGACAGACTATATGGGCCTTCTGAGAGTGAAAGAATCTGAAAGCTTTAGAGCGTTTTTGGGGGATATTCAGCCCTTGGGCATTTAGGGACATAACATTTAAGGGGGCCATAGGGGTATAATATAGAAATATTTCTTAGCTGTGCGGGACTTGAGGCGATCCGCGATGACAACCCGCGTGGACATGAACAAGTAGTCTTGGAAAAATAGGGAGGCCAAGAGAGAAGTAAGGAAAAGAGGAGAGATGTTACTAAGGTTAAGCAATATTAAAACGTCAATAACAAGTACCAAACTCGTTCGTATCAGGGATAATTCCCACTTGAACGAACTGAAGGCGCTTTTCACACCTGTCCACTTAGAATTAGTGGGCATGCGTGAAAAGCGAGGTGGGGTGCAGGGAACAAATGCTCGGCATTCCTGAAAAACAACTGGAATACAAACATACAACATATACAGCCCCTATACTGATATCTATTGGGATGCTGTGTAGTTGCCACCGTGTACTTGGTCCAAAAGGGGCTCAGCGGATGAGGGTAGTTTGGGATTGGAAAAAGCCATACTTATCTCAGACTATTGCAGTGAATCAAGTCCATAACTCACATAAGTCGAGTAGATATGTAAAAATTAAAGAAGGCTGAGAAGCGTGAATGTACCCTTGCAAATATATGTTATTGCACTCCGACGGACCAGGAGAGGGTTAACAGACAGCCTTAATAAGAGACCTAATTAAGTTTTGGGTTGAATATGATAATACGGAAAATATAAATATTTATGCTCCCCAGATGATGATGATAGTTATACTTTTTTACAGTACATGTCACATGGGTGAACAAAAGCAGCAATGATTATCCGTATTAAAAGATAGGCGAGGGCAATGTTCCCTCCCCCTTATCCTCGGAGTGTATATAGTACGAGGTGCTGATCGTGGGGTCACGCCCTCCGTAGAAGTCGTGATGACGAAACGCGTCAGGGCGTGACCCCACGACAGGAAGTGACGTGCTTGCGCTCCAGGACGCGAAGTGAAAGTGAAAGACGCTTATGCTGGATCCAAGCGTGGAGCGGCGAGACGTCAACATACTACTGATCTGATACATGAATATTGCGATTGTTGACTGCATGTTTGTAAGTGCAATTTTAAGGCGGGTTGGCAATAAAATTGTTGTTTTTATGGGATTACACTATGGTATGTGTGTCCTTTCTCCTATGATCGATTAATGCGGATGGAGATTGCTGACAAGATGCAGAGATAGGCGGAAGGCTCAGAGGGTGCGGTTCAAGACAGTGCACCAGTTGATTAAGCACAGGTCTCTAATATTCTCACTTCTGGTAAGCAGATTGTGGATCTGTATACTGCACGCGGTGTCATAACATTACCTTTCTGGGTGATTGGATTTGTCTTCACATCGACTATCCGAACTATATGGTTGTGGCTACCTCTGGAAACTGCGTCCACCCTAGGCTCTGTGTGTGAACTTTTTTTGGACTTTTTTTGGCGCTATTGCACTGCAGGGTGGTGGTTCTGTTGAGCCATACAGACATTGTGCACTTTGTATTTGTATTATCTCAGACTCAGTCTACGCTGTATGTAATGCAAACAAAAAAGGAAAAAATGAGGCAAGTTCTTGGAGTATGCCACCTCTTACTGTGGCACTACATAAGTGATCGGAAGTTCACATATTAATGAGGTTAGGATGTTATTGAATGGTATAGAGTCTGGGACAAGATGAGAATGTCAGGCAGAGTTTGTCTTAAGTGGGTATTTGGGTGGATGGTTAAAAACTCCATAACCCGTGCTGTAATTGTTGTTTTCTGACCTTCTGGAACATTACCTACTTATAAAGAAAAGCCAATGGGGAGGCTGCTTCTGTGTAACATAGTTCAGGGAAGAGTAGGTCATTGTCACCGTTACTTGGTGTAAGGCTTTGTGGCTGGGGTTGTAGAAAGTAAAACAATACAGTCAGAGGCATAACTAGAACCTTCAGGGCCCCGGTGCAAGAAATTATGAAGGGCCCCCTGACCCCTGGCCAGGGCCCTTCCCTCTTCCCACTGATCCTGGGGCCCTTTACGCCTATTGAGGGTCCCTTTATTACAGTACTGCAGTGGGGCCCTTTCATAAGTTCTGCAGCAGGCCCCAGGGGGACCAGGGAAGCACACAGGGGCCCTGGGAACAGCAGAAGACAAGTAAACTGGATAGAGGAAAATGGAGGAGATTGGGTCCTGTAAATGCCACCCCCGCCATCCCTCCTATTCAGGTGTACAAGGGAGGCACATGGGCCCCCTGGACCATGGGGCCCGGTTGCAATTGCAACCCCTGCAACCCCTATCGTTACGCCCCTGAATACAGTTTTTCTCAGTCCAAGGAGTCTTCCTGGTCTATCGCAATTGGTGTCAGACGGCTTCTTTTGTGGGCATTGGGTGTTACCATGTTTGCTTGGGGAGTAGACATCCTTGAGAGGAGATGAGGCAGCGACCCTGCGTCTAGATGCTTGAGGTGTATTTGTTTGTTCAAGAATACCCAGATCTTGGAGAGTATGTCGGAGTTCTTCCGCAGATTTACATCTGTATTTGGAGCCTTGGAAGGTGAAAGGAACAGCAAATGGAAAGCCCCATTGGTAGGTGATGTGCCTTTGCTGCAATTCAGATAGTAGGGGTTTTAGGGCTCTCCGCTTAGAGATTTTGAGCTGGGAAAGGTCAGAGAATAGTTGATATTTGTGCCCCTGAAAGGTTAATTCGCCCTTTTCCCTAGCAACGTTGAGAAGCTGTTCCTTGGTGCGATAATAGTGAAATTTAGCGATAATATCGCGAGGTGGGTCTTCTTGGTTTTGTGAACTCTGTCCATTTCAAGCCTTTCAAATGGTAGGGATGGAGAGAGCTCCTGACACAGTGCAGTTATGGTTGATTGCAGATCTATGACTGTCTCAGGGATACCTCTAATGCGGAGATTTGATCTGCGGCCCCTGTTCTCATAATCCTCCAATCTGGCTTGTAAAAGAAGGTTTTCTTCTTTTAGATTTTCCATAGCTGCAAGGTGGTCTTGTGCTCCGACTTCTAAGTCGTCTACTCTGTCTTCCAGATCTGCCGCTCGTGAGCCCAGGTCTCTGATCTCTTCAGTGAGGCTACTTGTAATGTGTTCTGATGTTTGCCTAAGGGCTTTGTGTAGAAAATTGCTGAATGATGGCTGGTGACCTACCTTGATCAACGTCCGTGTGAAATGAGGGCTCATCATCATCTGGTAGCTCAGGCAGGGAGTTAAGCTGCTTGCGGGCTGCACTGTTCTTAATGGCGTGCTGTGAGGCCTGGGCGGATTGAGCCGGCGCCATCTTGGGTGCGCCGCGGTTCAGGGCCTCCATTATAGGCGAAGCTTTGCCGCTGGATTTCCCCGCATTTTTAGCCATATTCGGCTCTAAAGTTATACCTTCTGCTTCTCCGCGTGTTCCGCGATCAGTATGAGGTGACTGCTTCGCTCTAGGCGCTGTATAACACGATCCAGCCCATCATGGATATCGGAGCTTCAGCGTTGCATGACCGCTTCGCTGGGCTCCGCGCATGCGCCCCCCAACACAACAGTACATTTAGTTGTCCTGAGTGGACTCCGTCACGTAACCACACAGGGGCCATCATCAAAAGTACAACCAAGAATAATATATATCCGGTCCTCTCATGAGTCCAACAGGACAAGGAGATAAGTTCAGTTGCTCGTGCTCATAGGAGGTCAGAAAAGTTACATGGACGTACATTTTCTCCTAAGAGTGCTCTAGAGACGCGAGGCTCCAATAAGGAGGTATGTGGCGACAGAGAAAAGGGGTCGGGTCGGGGTGTTAGAGGAAATCCTGCACTCCTGGACTTTTTTAGCGCTATTTGCGCATTCGCACACGCGCGCACCAGAAAATGTGTGCCAAACGGCTCTATATCAGCTGTGCACGCCCTGCAGCGAGTGCTGTCTGATCTACAGCATGTAGTGTGTGTTCCTGAGCAACCTGGACTCCGATTCTCTGTTCCTGTGACCCGGCTTGCCTGACGTTGCTGATCTCCGCCTGCACCGACCCCTGGACTGCCTATGACCGCTCTCTTGCCTAGCCCTTCTGTACTTTGCCTGCCCGTCTGTTGACGACCCTGCCTGATCCCGACCATCCATCTGCCTGCTCCTCTTGTACCGCACTGCCAGCCTGTTTCACGACCCGGCCTGTACAACCATTCTTCAAGTGCACGAGTGCACCAATGGACTTCCACCAACACTAGTGACCCAGTCTGACCCTCGTGCAATTCTGCACTCCCGAGCCACCTGTCTACTCTACCAGGGGTTCCCGAGTCAGGGTAGTAAGGGAGGTCACCCACTGCATAAGTCAGACTCATCCACCAGGTACGTGACACAGGGATTCTCACTCCAAAACAGAACTAAAGGAGCACTCCTCCCCCCTACTCAGACGCCGCTGTCGAGGACTTTGCCAACCCTGTCATATTTTTTCGGGCACCTCCAGTGGTAATAGGGGGTTTTATACAACGGTAGTACTCCATTGACATGTGCCTTCTATGCGTGGCCGTTTCATTTACAGGGAAGTGTTACAGCTGTGGTGGGAAACACAGGCGTTTCGTGTCGTTTTAGAAATGCAGGTTGTCACAAGTGCTAACATAGAGGTCACCTACAGATCAGTCTACCAATGTGAATACAATACCAACGGCAGCAAACTCCATTAATGCGCTAATTGTTGTCCCAAATGATGAATCCTCGACAGGTGTCCAGACTTTGTGTATAAAGTGGAAAACTCTTCATCAGGACTGGAGATTTACACCGAGATTGTGGTACAAGAAGTAGATTCAGGGTGGGCGTATTCCTTGATTTCAGAAGAACGGCAACCTCATGATGACCTCACAATGCTCCTTCTATAGCGCCCTGTGGTAACCAGTTGGTAGACTGCAACAAACAAGTTGTGGAAGTGAAGGGTGCTTGCTTTGTACCGGTGAAATATGGAAATTTCTGAGGATGCTTGAGCTTCATTATTACAAAGGGACAAAGAGCAAGTTTGCTGGGTAGAGTGTGGTTTGAACCCCTTGGAATCTCATTATCAGGAGTTCATAACGTATCTCCAGTTACTCTACTGAATGTGATAGAGGACTTTAGTGCAATTTTTGAAGAAGGCCTCGGCGTGTATAAAGGCCCTCCTGTTAGACCCCACAGTGACCCCAATTCGTAAGAAACCGCGAAAAGTTGCATTATCTCTGGGACCAAAAATTGATGCTGAGATGACCGGTTTTGTGGAGAAAGGTAGACTTGAACCTGTAACACCCTAAGTGGTGAACCCCAATATTTCCAGTATTAAAGCCAAATGGTGACGTTAGAATTTGTGCCGACTATAAATGTACAAAGCACTGCAGGAACACCCCCATCAGATTCCAGCCCCACATGAAATTCTCACTACGATAGCAAAAGGGAAGGTGTTTGCCAAGCTGCATACGGCACGAGCTTACCAACAATTACCTGTGGATGGCGACGCCGCGGACCCACAAACAATAATAACACACAGAGGAGCTCGCCGAGTAAAACCTTTGCAGTTTGGAGTTTCCACCGCTCCGGGAATATCCCAGAAATGAATGGAGGGCCTCTTATCTGGACCTCCAGGTGTGGTACCTCATTTTGATGTTCTTATTGGATTGCATTCAGTCTTTGGCTTCACAACTACAACTGGTTTTGAAACATTTTCTTGACGCCGGTCTCAAACTTAAAAAAGAGAAGTGTCTTTGGGGTAAACAGCGTGGATTTCCTTGGATACAGAATTGACGAACATGGAATTCATCCAACTGATTCCAAGGTCCATAAAGCTCCGATCCCAACAAACAAAGAAGAGCTGCAAGCTTTCCTAGGGTTACTTCATTTTTCCATTCTTTTCTGTCTGACAAATCCACTGTTGCTGACCCCCGGCATCGTTCACTAGATGAAGACGTTCCATGGAAGTGGACTGACCTTCATTCTACAGCTTTCTATGGTGCAGAGGACGCAAATGAAAAAAGCACAAATTGACTTCATTCTAGAAGGCCTTAAACTATGCCTAGAATCCAATTATTTTTGGTATAACAAAGAATATTACATACAAACAAAGGGGGTAGCGATGGGGGCCCGGTATGCACCGAGCGTTGCCAACTTATTCATGGATCTACGGGAGGAAAAATACATCTACCAAAGGGGGTATCCGCAGCTTAAATTTTACAAAAGATACATTGATGATGTGTTCCTTATCTGGGAAGGAGATGAAGAATCGTTTAAAACATTTATGGAGGAAATCAACCATAACAGTTATGAACTCAGTTTTACAGGGAAATATGATGAGCTAAAAGTGGACTACCTGGACTTAGTTACATAGTTACATAGTCAGTGAGGCTGGAAAAAGACACAAGTCCATCAAGTCCAACCCATGTGTGTGTTTTTTTTTTTTATGTCAGTATTACGTTGTATATCCCTCAATGTTGTGGTCCCTTAGGTGTGCATCTAGTAGTTTTTTAAAATTTTCTATACTCCCAGCAGAAACCACTGTTTCTGGAAGAGAATTCCACATTCGCACTGCTCTTACCGTAAAGAACCCCCTACGCATCTTAAGGTTAAACCGCCTTTCTTTCATTCTCAGTGAATGGCCGCGTGTCTTCTTGTTTTGCCTTGCGCTGAATCGTTTTGTCCTTATAGTGGGGTCACCAGTACAGTATTTGTACATTGAAATCCCCTCTCAAGCGTCTTTTCTCCAGAGAGAATAAGTTCAGTGCTTGTAATCTTTCCTCATAACTGAGGTCCTCTAATCCCTTAATTAGCTTTGTTGCCCTTCTCTGAACCCTTTCAAATACCAGGACCTCCTTCCTGAGGACCGGTGCCCAGAACTGGACGGCATACTCCAGGTGCGGCCTCACCAGAGACTTGTATAGTGGGAGAATTATTGATTTATCCCTGAAGTTAATCCCTTTCTATATGCATGCCAACACTTTGTTGTTGTAACACAGATGAAATGTAGATGAGAGTATAAAGTAATATTTTCTAAAATCTACTTATTTTTTTCTTGTGGCAGAGAAGCAAACCTTTGGGAAGTTTCAACTGTGACATATACAACCCAAACCCTTCAAATTATTAGTGACTACACACATCAATGTTGGAAATATCTTTGCTACTCAACCTTGATTCTGGTGGGTTGAACAGTTATATGACTTTTTGCATCTTTTGGAGATTAACAAAAAAAAGGTATTTGAGTTCCCAGCTCCACGTTCCACATTTATTTTCATGGAAGCTCCACTTTAATATTAGCAATGCTATGTAGGTGAAATGATAATGACCTGATAGCAACAGATATAGAATTCCTGAAAGTGAATTTCCAATCAAGTACATAGACTGATCTATGAAGAATTAGAAGTGTAAGATGTGAATTTACAATTTTTCTGCTAGGCCGGGCTTTCTCAACAAGGGTTCCTCCCAAATCTTTGAGCAAGGGGTGATTTCTGTCTCTCATATAAGTTCCCTCTGACATCAATCATCTTTTTAGCCATCTGTAAGAAGGGGATTCCTCCCATTCTTCACAAAGCATTCTTCCTATCCACCGTCCCACTAATTTACAGTAGATATGGTAATTATTAGAAAGGGTTCCCAGAGATCAGAAAGTTATTTTTTTGGTTTCACATGTGCTAAAAAGTCTGAGAAAGGCCATGTTAGGCACTTATCCCTAATTGCTAGAAAATCTATTTTAGCCAGACAGAATTCCTCTAGTGTTGTAGCTAGCTTTGGCAAGAGTGTATGACTGGCAATGAGTCTTTTAAATAGAACTAAAGGCAAAACTTTTTTATTTTATTTTTTCATTTTGAAGTCATGGATGGTTACAACATCTGTTGGTTTAAATTTGGCTGTGTCCCGTTGGGGAGATTTCTCTTCACTTCCTATCACTTCCAAAACAGGAAAGGAGAAGAAAGCCCATCAAAGTGAGGAAATCCCTGGTTATCAATAAGGTTACTAGAACCAGTGTCCCCATTTGAAAATGTCTCCTCTTTTCTGGTTTTGGAGACAACCTAAGGGCTCATGCACACTGCAACTCAAAAAAAGCTGCTTTTACAGGCATTTGAGCTTTTATTTCAGCTTGAAGAAGCAGTTGTTTTTTTGGTCTCTTTTGCATGTTTATATTGAGCTTTTGTAAGCTTTTTTGAGCAAAACTGTTTTTTTTCACAAACCCTCCCCTCAGCTCATTCTTCCTATTTTTTTGTGCGTTTTAGAGCTTTTTTTGCATTTCTTTTGTGCGTTTTTGGGCATTGAGGTGTCTTTTTTGCTCAGAAGCTTCTCTCAAAAATGCGAGTTTGGTGGGGTTTTTTTTCTGCCTGTAAACTCCTGAAAAAGCCATAGTGTGCATGGACACATTAGCAAACACGGAGGGAAGTTTCCGGGCAGCAAAAATGAGAGCTCAAAAAAGCTCAAAAGCCTGTAGGGGCCGCTTCTTTGAGATGCAGTGTGCATGAGCCCTAAAATGCAGGATTTGCTTTTACTTTCAGGCACTAGTTGTGGCCTTGGGTCACAGCAGGGGGTCCGGTGCATCCCTGTTCTCTGTTTCAGGTGTGAATCAGGTCCATATTTTTGCCTGAATTTGGAACTGAAACAGACCAGAACATGCACAGGACCCTTTTCCAGTGCTCTCCGTGGACACCCCGGAGGTGGGTGAGCTGGCTCCATTGAGAGCCAGTCACACTCTCCTTTCATGCAAATTGGATGCGGAGAAACCTGCATCCAATTCGCATAAGTGTGAACCCAGCCTCACTTTTGGTAAATAGGACAAATATAGAAGGTGAATCTCCCTAATGGGGATATAGACATCAATAAAAACCTGAAAGGTGTTCTAATCCCTCTGCATTTTATCCAAAAACTAAAATAAAAAATAAATAGTTTTGTCTTTAGTTACACTTTAATAATACTAGACTAAGACTTTAGGTGGTTCATCCAATGCTTACATTTCTTGAGCAGCAGGGAGAAAAATGGTATTGCCCATCATACAGACAGCCACTAGATGGGGATCCTACAATTCTCTATCTGAATTATGGTCATTAAATAATCATAGCAATTAAATTACTTTAATAGGGGAACCTTTAGTTGCGTTATCATAACCAAACACGATTAATCTGTAAATAGTTGTTGTTTCATAATGTTATCAATGCCTTTAACCTGTGTGTACAATACTAAGGAGGGCCTTCACCTCTATTTTACTGGGACTGGGAGTCTGAGTTTAAAGATTTTCATGCATTAACAATGATTTCAGGGGAAATCCAAAGCTGTGACTCATCACTAATATAATAACGGAGTTTTCTTTACTGGGCAAAGACTGGTGCTGAGCAGTACTCCGTATCACAGCAATGAGCAGGATTATGACTAATCTGTGGCTTATTGTACTTATTTCGCTTTGCAGATTTTTATTAGAGCAAAACACTAGAAAAAATGTACAATTCCTTGAGAGGGAAATGCCTTTGTAATTACTGTAGATTGTCCTATGCAATGCATTAATACATCCTTTTAAGTGTCCGAAATGAATGCTCTATTAGAGTTCCTTGTAATGCCCTTTACCATATCCTTGTTTTATAGGAGTAATTCCCAACATCATTATTGCGTGACAAGGATCCAAGACAAACCACTGGTTTGACAGAGTGGATTGCTTGCACATATTCTGGCCATTGCATAGCTCTTTTATATTTATAGGCCCATAGTGCCCATCTGTCCCTATTTTGAAGAAGTGTCCCTCGTTTCTTCCCAAATTTCCTTCTTTTAGCTAAGGTGTTGAGATCTGTATACACTGATCAGCCATAACATTATATGACCACCGACCAACTATTGAAAGTATTGAGTAGGTCCTACTTTTGCCACCAAAACAGCCATGGAGGCATGGACTCCACTAGACCTCTGAAGGCATGCTGTATCTAGCAGTAAGCTTTCAGTAGCAGATCCTTTAAATTCTGTAAGTTGCGAGGGGAGTCCTTCATGGATCAGACTTATTTTTCCAGCACATCCCACAGATGCTCAATTGGATTGAGATACAGAGAATTTGTAGGCCATGTCAACACCTCAAACTCGTAGTTGTGTTCCTCAAACCATTCTTGAAACATTTTTGCAGTGTGGCAGGGAGCATTAGCCAGGAAAGTGCCACTGCCATTAGGGAATACTGTTTCCATGAAAGGGGTGTCAGCAGCAATGTTCAGGTAGGTGTTACATGTCAGGTAACAACCACATGAATGGTAGGACCCAAGTTTTCCCAGCAGAACATTGGCCAAAGCATCACACTCTGCCAGCTTGCTCTCTTCCCATAAT
>BLSH010025286.1:20340-36392 GCA_018402905.1 Glandirana rugosa
AGGTTGGTTCATAACCAACCCATAATGTGAACTGTAATACGTATAACAATGAAATGTATATATGTATAAAGATGAGAGAAGTCTACCGATAAATTGGTGGGAGGCAGCCCTAGGCGCCGGCCAGCTGGCCCAAGGGGATCCAAGATGGGTAACAGAGGGGTTAAATAGCCATCTGAAGAGAGTAGAAATATGTATATATGTAAAGTAACAATATGCATAATGTCAAGTGTAATACCCAACCAATACTTGGTTGGATGCCGCTCTTAAGCCTATACATCAGGTAAGGAGCCCACTGCTCCTCCCCGATCTCCCCCTCCCCCGCTCTTTTTGGGGGAAGCATACAACATGATCCCTTACTTAATGAAAATTTTATTTACATTCATAGATACCTTCTGTACTCCTGATGAGTGGACTAGCTCCACGAAACGCGTCGAGTGTTATAATCTCGAGAATTCATGGTTATTCCTCTCTTTTATGAGTTTTATGTTTGCGACATCATGCATGTGCAACAATTTCTCTAATCATGTAATTATGTATGTGTTGGCTTTTTATGAACCTTTACATTGTTTTTCCTTGATTCACAATGTATCCAATTATGATTATGTCATCAGTCACTGTTTTTACTTAATAAATATCTTTTGATCCATTTAAGACTACATTGATTTACCTTTGATGACAAGCCTCATTTAAAGTCCCATGACCGCCCCCTTGTTCTTGTGTATACATTAGGGATGGAGGCTTGATCATCGTGGATGTGCCAGATCATAACCCCTTTTTTTTGGGGGGTTTGAATATAGAAATGGACCTCAATTGTTTCATTTCTAACTTTTAGAATGCCACTCTTTTTTTTATCCTTACCCATTGGTGATTTTAACAACGTAATATTACATTTCCTTCCATAACTAGGAAGGGCCCCTTTCTTTTTCTCCCTCTGTTTCCCAGACCCATAGACCTACATGGGTTATACCTCCCTTACTCAAATTCCTTTTCATTTTTGATTATGCATGCATACCCTTATATATACGCAGTAAATTCTCATTATTATTTCCATTTAACCACTTGCCCACCGTCAACCGCAGGTCATCATATGAGGGCAGCTGCCAGATCGGGGCACTGTGAGCGCGCGCCGCCGGAGGCGCACTCGCACGCTCACTGTGTCCGGGGAGGGTGCGGCAGACACGATCTCCGCCGGCTACCCGTGATGCCCCCCCCCCCCGGAGTGAAAGAATGGAGGTCGGTGTAAGTAAACACAGATCTCCGTCCTGTTAGAGGGGGAAGGGAGTGATCACAGCCTTCCTGTATGTGGAAGCTGTGATCACTCCCCTCCCCCTGCCAGCCAAACACTAAGACAGGGAAGCTGTGATCACTCCCCTTTCTCCAGCCAGCCCAGCCCCCTTACAGTTAGAACACGCCCAGGGAACACAGTTAACCCTTAGAGCGCCCCCTGCAGGTTAACCCCTTCACTTCCAATGGCATTTACACAGTAATCAGGGCATTTTTCTAGCACTGATCGCTGTATAAATGCCAATGGTCCCCAAAAAGTGTCAAAAAGGTCCGACATGTCCGCTGAAATATCGCAGTACCGCTAAAAATCGCAGATCGTCGCCGTTACTAGTAAAAAATTAAAAAAAAATAAAAAACCCCAGAAATGAATTCCCATCATCCGTAAACGCGGCCACTTTTGCGCAAACCAATCAATACACGCCGATTGCGATTTTTTTTGTTACAAAAAATATGAGGAAGAATATAAATCGCCCAAAACCGATGAAAAAAAATGTTTTTTTTTTTTGGATTTGTATTTTAGCAAAAAGTAAGAAATTTGGGTTTTTTTGCAAAATTGTCGCTCTTCTTTTGTTTATAGCGGCGATCAGAAATGACGCAGAGGGCATCAAATACCCCCAAAGGAAAGCTCTATTTGTGGGGAAAAAAGGACGCAAATCTAGTTTGAGTGCAACGACCGCACGACCGCGCAATTTTCAGTTAAAGCGACGCAGTGCCGAATCACAAAAAGGGCTCCGGTCAGGAAGGGGGGCAAATCCTTCTGGGGCTGACGTGGTTAATCACGATTTTTATATTTTTTTTAGCAATTTTAGACTTGTTAGCTTTTTAATATTTTTTTAAAAAAAATATGCGTGTACAAATATTTTTCAGCAATTTATATCCTGCATATTTGATGTATATTCGTATTTATTTGTGGAGTTTTACCAGGCACCTCCTGGCTTTGTAAGGGAGACCAGCAGAGCATTGCTTCCCGTGTAATTCCATCTTTGACCATTGGTGTCACTACTAATACTCACATACAGCATTGAATTTCAATCGGTGATTAACTACAATACGTAATCGTTTTTAATATCTTTTAACTTTTACCATCAACACTAAAGATCATAAGTAGAGTTGAGCGAACCCGGACTGTAAAGTTCGGGTCCGTGCCGAACTTTGGGGTGTCCGGGACCCGGACCAGAACCCGGACTTTTAAAAAAAAAGTCCGGGTTCGGGTCCGGGGTTCTGGTAATTTTAATGAAAGTTCTGAAAATTGCTGTAAAAAAGTCCAGGAAGGTCCTAGAGGGCTGCAAAAGGAAGGAAATGTGGGTAAGGGTGGGACAAGTGCCCTACAAAGAAATGGGGACAAGGAAATAACTTTAAATATTTAAAAAAAAAATAAAAACATAAAAAAAGCAAAAATTTTAAAGTGACACACAGACTTTACAGATGTGTGCAGAACAGATGTTCAGTTATTCCCGGTTTCATTTAAAGTGACACACACAGTTTCCAGATGTGTGCAGAACAGATGTTCAGTTATTCCCGGTTTCATTTAAAGTGACACACACAGTTTCCAGATGTTTGCAGAACAGTGATATGGTTTCTCCCGGTTTTAGTTAAAGTGACACACAGTTTCCAGATGTTTGCAGAACAGTGATATGGGTTCTCCCGGTTTTAGTTAAAGTGTTACACACAGTTTCCAGATGTTTGCAGAACAGTGATATGGGTTCTCCCGGCTTATTTATACTTTTTTGACACAGTTTGAAGATGATTTTAGAACAGTGATATGGCTTCTCCCGTTAATTAATACTTTTCAGACCCAGTTTGAAGATGGTCCACATCCACCTCCATTTTTGCTTTTTTTATGTTTTTATTTTTTTAAAAATATTTAAAGTTATTTCCCTGTCCCCATTTCTTTGTAGGTCACTTGTCCGACCCTTACCCCCATTTTCCTTCCTTTTGCAGACCTCTAGGACCTTCCAGGACTATTTTACAGCCATTTTTGTGCCTAAAAGTCCGGGTCCCCATTGATTTCAATGGGGTTCGGGGTCCAGGACAAAGTTCGGGTTCTGTCCGGACCCGGACCCGGACTTTGTCCCGAAGTTCGGCCGAACCAGCAGAACCCGGACTTCTAGAAGTTCGCTCAACTCTAATCATAAGTACAACGTAATCTTTTTAATAATATTATTGTCTTGTTAATGTTCTATCTCCCGGATGTAGTATATAGAAGACGTGAGTTCTCAGAGTCTAACGACGCCTCAGAAGACGTCACCTGACGAAACGCGTAAGTCGGAGTTAGACTCCCGCACGAACGAACGTACCCTCCGTTCTGAGCTCCGGCCAGTGGAACGCACGCTATCCTTCCAGGAAGCGGACGGGACTTTCCCAATACACGCTTACCACTCGGCGGCTCCCTTTGATAATGATCTTTTAAATTATTCACTGTTTATCTGGATTTTTTGGATTAATAAATTTACCTTTTAAACGGATTTCACTATGGACATCTTTCGTTTCTTCGCCTCTACATTGGACCATCTGCCCCTCTGCTGAGAGCCCCAACCGCAGTCCAGCACTTGGGAACCCCAGGAGGCACCGGATAGGCGTTCATGCGTTTTACCCCTGCAGGGGGGACGCCATCTGGTAAGTGGGGTATCCTTAGGGGAGCACGTTTGATCAGCACCGGGTTTGCACGGAAGGAATCCAGAAAGGGACACTGACATCTGTATGAACTGTGATATCAGGATTAACCATTTAACCCCTTCAGCCCCGGAAGGATTTCCCACTTTAGGACCAGAGCCCTTTTTGCGATTCGGCACTGCGTCGCTTTAACTGAAAATTGCGCGGTCGTGCGGCGTTGTACCCAAACCAAATTTGCGTCCTTTTTTCCCCACAAATAGAGCTTTCTTTTGGTGGTATTTGATCACTGCTGCGTCATTTCTGATCGCCGCTAAAAACAAAAGAAGAGCGACAATTTTGCAAAAAAACCCAAATTTCTCACTTTTTGCTAAAATACAAATCCAAAAAAAAAATATAAAAAAACATTTTTTTCATCGGTTTTGGCCGATTTTTATTCTTCCTCAAATTTTTGGTAAAACAAAAATCGCAATCGTCGTTTATTGATTGGTTTGCGCAAAAGTGGCCGCGTTTACGGAGGACGAGAATTAATTTCTGGGGTTTTTATTTTTTTTGTTATTTTTTATTAGTAATGGCGGTGATCTGCGATTTTGCGGTGGACACGTCGGACACTTTTAACACTTTTTTGGGACCATTGGCATTTATACAGCGATCAGTGCTATGAAAATTCACTAATTACTGTGTAAATGCCATTGGCAGTGAAGGGGTTAACCTGCAGGGGGCGCTCTAAGGGTTAACTGTGTTCCCTCAGTGTGTTCTAACTGTATGGGGGCTGGGCTGGCTGGGGAAAGGGGAGTGATCACGGCTTCCACATACAGGAAGCCTGCGATCACAGCCCTTCCCCCTCTATGAGAACGGAGATCCATGTTTACTTACACCGACCTCCGTTCTCTCGCTGCAGGGGGGGGGGTGCATCGGGGGTAGCCGGCGGAGATCGAGTCCTCCCTACCTGCTACCTGACCCACCCCCGAACACAGTGAGTGCGCACGTGCGCGCCTGCGGCGGCGCGCGTGCGCGCTCACAAGATTGGTTATCACAGCCACCGCCAGGTGACGGCGTTTCGCTGCGGCGGGCGGTTGGCAAGTGATTATAAAGACCCACGGACATTATATTGCACCTTACGATTCAGAGATCCACACATTGCACAACATTCACATTCTTTACACTTGGTTAACCCCTTCCTTACTGGGCACTTAACCCCCCCTCCTGCCCAGACCAATTTTCAGGTTTCAGCGCTGTCGCATTTTGAATGACAATTGCGCGGTCGTGCGGTCGTTGCACCCAAACAAAATTGATGTCCTTTTTTCCCCACCAACAGAGCTTTCTTTTGGGGGGTATTTGATCCCCTCTGCGGTTTTTTATTTTTTGCGCTATAAACAAAGAGCGACGATTTTGAAAAAAGAACAATGTTTTTTACTTTTTGCTCTAATAAATATCCAAAAATAAAAAATAAAAATTATTCATTGGGTTTTGGCCGATTTATATTGTTCTACGTATTTTTGTTAAAAAAAAAAAATCGCAATCGGCGTTTATTGATTGGTTTGCGCAAAAGTTATCGCGTCTACAAACTATGGGAATTGATTTACGGCGTTTTTATTATTTTTATTTTTTTTTACTGGTAATGGCGGCGAACTAGGGTGGCCACCTGTCCGGGATTCACCCGGACACTTCGGGTTTTGAATCGTCATTATTCAGACAGGAATGTGGCTTGAAACAGAGCTTGACAGGAGGGTGAGGGGGCACTATGGGCGCTGTATTATTATTCTCTTTAGAGGTGTCCAAAGTCTGTTACAATCCTGTAGTCTATACTAAAAAAAAAATTGCTGTGCGCCGCTAAAGTGTTCGGCTTGAAGAAAAAGTGGCAACCCTACGGCGAACTGCGATTTTTATCAGGACTGCGATATTGCGGCGGACATGTCGGACATTTTTGACACTTTATTGGGACCAATGGCATTTATACAGCGATCAGAAATTATGTATAAATGTCATTGGCAGTGAAGGGGTTGACGGTGTTCCCTCATTGTGTTCTAACTGTGGGGGGGGCGGGGCTGCCAGGGACAGAACAGATCTAACGGATCGCAGTGGCAGGGATCAGTAGATCTGCTTGTCCCCCTCTCACAGAACGGGGAACCGCCGTGTTTACATCGGCAGTTCCCCGTTCTACAGCTATGCAGGCGATCGCGGGTCAGGAGCCGACACCGAGTCTGCCTGACCCGCGGGTGCGCCGGCCGCCGCCGCCTTGGAGCGCGCCAAGGGGCGGACGTCCACCAGGAGATTCAGATCCGCGCTGAAGACGTCTTTCGTCTATGGCGCGGATCTCAAGCGGGTAATGCAGTGGCACAGAGTAAAGATGTAGATAGAATTCGCCACCCTAATCACACTGAGCATTCAATTAACACCACAAGGCTGCACATTTATTTATTTATTTATTTTACTTCATCCATAGAATTATTATCCAAATCTCCTGATTTTATTCGATTAATACGATATATTTCCCCATTGAGGCAGTAGGAGACCACAACACAGCACAGCACAGCACAACACAGCACAGCACAGCACAACACAACGCAGCGCAGCACAGCACAGCACAGCACAGCTCAGCACAGCACAGCTCAGCACAGCACAGCACAGCACAGCACAACACAACGCAGCGCAGCGCAGCACAGCACAGCTCAGCACAGCACAGCACAGCTCAGCTCAGCACAGCACAGCACAGCACAGCTCAGCACAGCACAGCTCAGCTCAGCACAGCACAGCACAGCACAGCACAGCTCAGCACAGCACAGCACAGCTCAGCACAGCACAGCACAGCTCAACACAGCACAGCACAGCACAACACAGCACAGCACAGCACAACACAGCACAGCACAACACAGCACAACACAGCACAGCACAGCACAGCACAGCACAGCACAGCACAACACAGCACAGCACAGCACAGCACAGCACAACACAGCACAACACAGCACAACACAACACAGCACAACACAGCACAGCACAGCACAGCACAGCACAACACAGCACAGCACAACACAACACAGCACAACACACTCTTTATGGATATTCGGACAAAGTAGCGCCACTACCCACAAATACCTACAATCAGGGGAGGGCTGGGCTGGGGGGCAGGGTGGCAATTGCCCCCCAGGCCACCCTAATTTACATTCAAAATGGCCGACGCCCGCTGCCCACTCACACTTTTTTCTTCTTGTGGAGGAAGGAAGTAGCGGCCAGGGGCGCAGCCACCAACTAACTGCAGGCAAAGGGGGGGGGCGCCCAGATCCTGCTGGGCCCATTGGGCTGCCTCGGGGGGGGGGGCTTGGGTGCCGCTGGATTACACAGAGTGGGGATCTCCCGTTTACAAAGTCCTACCTCCTGGACCAGATTCTATAATACACAGCACACTGGGGATGTCTATCATAGAAGCTGGTCAAGGAGGCGGGACTTCATATGACAGCGGCCGCGCCAGGTAAGCGGGAGATCCCCGCTCTGTGTAATCCAGCGGCTCTCTTCTCTCTGCATTGCAGGCTGCATTGATGCATTATTTTTGTTAATCCTTCTTTGTTGCTATTAACATTAAATTATGATACCACATTGTATCCTATTTGTCTTGCTTCATAACGTCAATATCCGTTATAAAACCAGCTGGGCATGGATGGTGAGCTGATTGGATGGTTCAATGGGCCACTTGACTGGACTTGCCCCCCAGGCCTAAGGCTGCCAGCCCTCCCCTGCCTACAATGCTGCAGAGAAGCTGTTATCTCCTGACAGTGGGCACTATGATTTACAAAGACCGCCCACTCTTACCTGCCATGCTTCTCCATATGGCATTGGAGCTGCATTGAGTCCGGTGTTGGAAACTGGAGGCTCCTCTTTCTTATTTCAAGGATATTTATTGAAAATGCAGATTGTACAGAGATTACAACTTGTCAGAAACAGCATGACTTAGGGTCATTCAGATGTCACCCTACTGCCACCCCATTACCTTCATTACTCCTCCACACCCCTTAACTTACAATAACAACACTTGGCCATGTGGAGTTAAATGGCCTTGCGGCCTTTTATTATTAACAAAATCCTTTACATTACCAATGAACATAACAATTCAAATAGGTGCCCCCAGCCGTAGAGCTCCGACTCGGGGGCAAACCACTTAAACCCCACCGACCTTACAGGTCTACCATTAACCTGGTCCCTTCCATGGGACCACCGACCAAGGGACATCATACCAACGATGGTAACTACCGACAAGATCTTGACCCCATCCCTAGGGGTCCCACCCGCCTAACCACTTAGCTGCCCTTGAATACTTATCTCGGGGAGGGAGGGCGGGACGCTCCTGTAAAGCCCCACACATACTATTAGGTTTTCTGTAGACTTTTGCCTTCAGATTTACCAAAACCATATAATGGGAGGTCAAACCTTAAGAGTTTCAACTTGCATGCAATCAGGCAGACCCTTGCACTACATGGTTTTTGGTAAATCGGAAGACAAAAGTCTACAGAAAATCTAATAGTGTGTATGGGGCTTAAGGCTTACCAATCCGACTGCCTGGGTGACAGCCCCCCAACAGCTATCTACACTCCCTGGCACCACCCCACGCCTCGAACTTCCACCAATCCCCCAATAGGCTTCCCAATCTCACTCATATTTTTGGTAAAAAAAATCGCATTCGGTGTTTATTGATTGGTTTGCGCAAAAGTTGCCGCGTTTACGGACAATGAGAATTCATTTCTGGGGTTTTTATTTTTTTTTAATTTTTTTACTAGTAATGGCGGCGATCTGCGATTTTTAGCGGTACTGCGATATTGCGGCGGACATGTCGGACCATTTTGACACTTTGGCATTTATACAGCGATCAGTGCTATAAAAATGCACTGATTACTGTGTAAATGCCATTGGCAGTGAAGGGGTTAACCTGGAGGGGGCGCTCTAAGGTTTAACTGTGTTCCCTCAGTTATGAGGTCAACCGCCCCCTCACCTGATCCGGTCCCTGCCTTCCAGGGATGAACCCAACCTGGTCTTTATGCACATAGAATCCTATGAAGCCGGCTAGCCTGTTCCATAGCATTTTAGTCATCATTTTCAGATCCACATTGATGAGAGATATAGGCCTATAATTGGTGACTTCACTGGGATCTTTCTCTGGTTTGGGAATAACTGAAATGAAGGTCAGGTTTGCGTTGGTTTCAATAGGTTTCCCATTCTTAAAAGAGTTATAAAACCGGACCAGGTGAGGAGAGAGGACCTCTTGAAATATTTTATAGGGAGGTGAAGCCACCTGGCCCCGGGGCGGAGCCGCTGCGTAAACCTTTGATTACCTCCTTAACCTCAGTCCCCGAGAAGGGTGACTCCCAATGGGCAACAGAAAAGGTGGGGGGTGGTCCTGTGAAGGAATTCCTCTAGTTCTTGATGAGAATCCAGGTCCTTCTTAGAATAGAGCTGCTTATAGAACTCAAGGAAGGTGTCCATTATCTTTTTGGGGTTCTGGGATAAATGCCCTGAGGGGGTTTTCATTTTGGGCATGGAGTACGTACCTTTGGAGGAGCGAGGAAGGGGCAATTTGGTCCTATGAAGAGTAACCCCGGCCTCTAGCCCATGCTGCTTGCTGTTCAGAGTGCGAGGTTAGGGCCAGATTTAGAGCTAGTCTGGCAGCATCCAAGGAAGCCAAAGAAAGTGCGGTGGGACTTCTTTTATGTTGTTTAATAGCTCAGCGAAATTCCTTTTCAAGTTTCAATATGTCCGCTTGGTGTTCCCATTTAAGGCGGGAAGACAGCTCAATGGTCTTACCTCTCAAAACCACCTTATGGGCTCCCCGCAAGATTTCCGGGGAGGTTCCGTTTGTATTGTTCAGAAGAAAATATTCACGCAGCTCCTTTTCGAGGAGCGTACAATGGACTGGGTTCGAGAGGATAGCTTCATTCAGCCGCCAGGGTTGGGGACCATTAGAGGTGGGTACTCCTTCCAAATGCAGTAGTACTAAGGAGTGGTCTGACCAGGGGACATCGTAGATATCAGCCCGTTTAGCTAGGTGGATAGAGGACGTGGGAGCTTTTTAGCGTGCATCCCGTGTGGCGCAGAGAAGTGGGTGTAGTCCCTTGACGCCGGATTCAGTTCCCTCCAGGTGTCGATTAGGCCTAGGGAATGTAAAAGCCAAGCTATACGTGGGCTCTGCTTTGGGGGTTTCCGGTGCCGGGGAGACCCCTTGGATGTTTTATCCCTAATTTGACATTATGTTGGGGTCGCCCCCCATTATGATTCTCCCTTCGAAATGTGGAGCTAAATGATTTAACATTGACGAGAAGAAGGAGGCCTGTCTGTGGTTGGGGGCATCATAGGAGACGAGGGTGTATAGGGACCCATTGATGTGCCCTTTAACTAGGACGTATCTCCCTTCCATATCTTTGATAGTCTGACTATGAATGAAGGGAACCCTTTTGGAGAAAAGAATCGCTACTCCCCTTTTCGTAACATCCGCGTTGGCCATATAAAAAGTGGGATATCTATGATGAATATGGGGGGGGGTAGCTATTTGGAAAGTTTGTTTCTTGGAGAAAGAGAAGATCGTAAAATCTTCGCTTATAAAAGAAAATCGCCCTAGAGTGGGTGCTGTCAGCCATGGAGGTGAGGAAAGAGCATTGCCTGTAGGGTGAAAGGACCCCCGAGATTGGGAACGAGACCCCGAAACCGGTTGGATCATCCGGGACCAGGATAATTGTTAAGTTCTCGATATAAAGGATCCACCAAGGCACCTGTAACAGAAAAGAAATGAGTTGGACAGAAGACTTAGATGTAAGACAGGAAGGAATAAAGAAGAAGAGAGTGGAGGTAGAAGGGGACTTCAGGACAGAAGTATCCCGTGGTCCCCGCAGGTAGGGCGGAACCTGCCCAGCCCTCACCCAGGACCCCAGAAAATCCAGAGCCCTATTAGTAGGCACCTCCGATACCTTGACTGAGTTACCTGAGGCAGCGAGCACTCCCAGGTTCCTACAGTAAGAGTGGCATATTGTCCCTCCCCGGCCGGGAAGACCCTTATAGTAAATTAGTGAGGTATAGAGAAGGGGGAAGGCAACCTGGGGCCCTCCAGCTGTTGCAGAACTACAAGTCCCATCATGCCTCTGGGAGTAATTTTAACTGCCAGCCTTGCAATGCCTCATGGGAAATGTAGTTCCACAACAGCTGGAGGTCTACTGGTTGCATACCCCTGGTATAGAGGGTCCATCCAGTCGGTCCATAACTCAACTTAGCAGGGGAACCCTGTTTAACAGCTTCCACACCGCGCGCAGTATATTTACTGCGGCAGTGTGGATGCTTCCCACGAATTGCCGTAAATAAGCGGCGATTTGCAGGCGGTCGCTAGGGGGCGCACGCGCCGTGCTCCTGAGAAGTGTGCCCGCGGCTTGGGCGGACCCGATGTCCGGCGGGCTCTGTCAGTGCGGGCATAGGAGATCTACTGATCCCTGTCACTGGGGTCAGTTAGATCTCTTATGCCCATGGTAGCCCAGCCCCCTCACAGTTAGAACGCCTAGGGAACACAGTTACCCCCTAGAGCGCCCCCTCCAGGTTAACCCCTTCACTGCCAATGACATTTATACAGTAATCAGTGGACATTTAAATTTCTGATCGCTGTATAAATGTCATTGGTCCCAAAAAAGTGTCAAAAATGTCCGACATGTCCGCTCCGATATCGCAGTCCCGATAAAAATCGCAGATCGCCACCATTACTTGTAAAAAATAAAAAAATAAAAACCCCAGAAATGAATTCTCATCATCCGTAAACGCGGCAACTTTTGCGCAAACCAATCAATAAACGCAGATTGAGATTTTTTTTTTAACCAAAAATATGAGGAAGAATATAAATCGGCCAAAACCGATGAAAAAAAATGTTTTTTTATATATTTTTTTTTGGATTTGTATTTTACCAAAAAGTAAGAAAATTGTTTTTTTTTTTGCAAAACTGTCGCTCTTCTTTTGTTTATAGCGGCGATCAGAAATGACGCAGCGGTGACCAAAGCTCTATTTGTGGGGAAAAAAGGACGCAAATTTAATTTGGGTACAACGTCGCACGACCGCACAATTGTCAGTTAAAGAGACGCAGCGCCGAATCACAAAAAGGGCTCTGGTCCTAAAGTGGGAAATCCTTCCGGGGCTGAAGGGGTTCAGAACAATAAAAACGATTACTGAGGGTGCAAGTGAATTCCCCCTCCCCCCCCATGAATGGTCGGAGAGTGCAGTATCGTAAGGAGGGCGATTAACATGAAGCAAAAGTTAATAACGGAGGAACCACCGGGTCTTGGGTCCAGTAGGGTAGTGGGTAACCTTTGGGGGAAAAGAGGCTTCCCTAGAAGTGTTCATGCGTTATAGGGGGACATAAAAGGGACCCCTGGGGTAGTAGGGAAGGACCTCAATGTGAGCAGTTCAAGGGCCCTTTCCTAACGTAAGGAGAGCCATCCAATCACTGCCAGAGGATGCACCACGGAGTGTCAAAAATACAGACCCTCCCTGGTCGTCTGAAAGAAGAAAATCTTTGATTAGAGGTTCCGGGGTCGGTTTCCGGGGGGGACAGAGCGTTAGGAAATGGCCGATTCTGACATCTGTGCCCCACTCCTCAAATTCTTTCCCCACGAATGCTCAGATGGTCCCTCATGCTGAATGCCTATGACTGTGATTTGGAATATCGTCCTGGCAGGAATATCACTCATGCCAATGGGTTGAGCCGCCTGCCTTTGTTTTCTCCTGATTTCCTTGTCCCTCCCGTGCCTGAGGTTCTCATGTTGGCATCCATTCCAAACCCTCCGTTACATTCCAAACCCTCCGTTACCTGCCAGAGACATTGCTGGTATGACTGCTAAAGATCCCGTTCTGGCCGTGTGCTCAACCGGGTGTGGAGGGGACGGCCCAAATCAAAAGCAGAAGAGAAGTTCAAACCATTTTTAGTGCCCCAACATGAACTGTCTGCCTATTATGGGGAAACAAGGTGGTGATTCCAAAGGCAGGACAAGGCCAAGTACCGCATGGTCTCCACGAAGGACATCCTGGAAGAGTCCGCATGAAAGCATTGGCCGGAAGTTATGTTTGGTGGCCTAAAATGGATGGGTAAAGAGCTGTGTGCCGTGTCAATCCACCCGCCATGCTCCACCTAAAGCCTCAGTCCTTCCCTGGGCAGTGGTTAGGTCCCCTTGGTCACGGTTGCCTATAGATATTGCGGGGTCTTTTCAGAGACCGATGTTATTTAGTTGTCGATTCTTCTCAGAATGTCTGGAAGTTGTGTCAGTTACACCCCCACCCCAGCCACTGTCATGAGAGTTGTAAGGAGGCTGCATGGGTTGTCTGATAATGGAACGCCGTTTACCTCCTCAGAATCCAAAGCCTTTATGGAGAGCAGTCTTATGCCACGTTACCATTGCACCATTTCACCCGTCATCAAGCCGAATGCATGGTCCAGACCACCAAAGACTCATTGAAGAGAATTGTCCAAGGGGATTGGAATCGGAGACACGTGGCACCATGCCCAAGGACTGGTTGTGGTCCAGCAGAGCTCCTGAAGAACCGTCGTCTAAAAACACGTTTGGATCGTCTACCCCCTGATCTGACATCGGAGATACGAGAAAAGCAAGAATGGAATTTTAAAAAGGACGCTAAGGCACCTGTGAGAGAGTTTGAGCCTGGCAGTGCCGTCTATGCCAGAAACGATGCTGCTGGACCTCGTTGGATACCGGCAAAGGTGCTTGTGGCTACCGGACCCTTGTCATACAAATTACAGACGGTAGAATATAACCAAGACACCTTGATCAGATCCGAGAAAGAAGCGGTGAGATCGGACCTGCTGCTGGTTCTGGTGGTACTGGGATTCCAGTGATGCCAGCTCATGGTGAACCATTGGCTGACACAGGGGCTGTTCCTCCAGGAAATGTTGTTTCAGGCCCAGTTTCTCTCTGACACAGCACAAGAAGAAGAATTGCACCCAACTGAGGGTCCCAGTGAACTGCCTCAATCAGTGGTCATTAGGGGTCCCAGGAGAAATATTCACCCTCCCAGTTATCTCAAAGTCATTGAGGCCTAGGGGGAAGGAGTGTTGTGTATTTAGTGTGTTATACTGCTCTCCATCCAGCAGGGGGAAGCATTGTAACGTTCACTTCTCTATTGTTCTTGGTAGAGCTTTGTATATTCTGTAGACATCTATTGTTTCTATTATTCCTGTATTGCATTGAGTAAAGAAGCCCTGCAATGCCTGTCCATGTCTATGGTGCAAATACATTTAAATACTTAAAAGAGGATTAGCCTATTGCTTTCCACATTGAAGATAGAGAATTAGCCCATTGCTTTCCACATTGAAGATAGAGAATTAGCATATTGCTTACCATGTTGCAGTTAGAGGGTTAGGCTATTGCTTACCACAGTGAAGTTGAAGAATTAGCCCATGTCTTACCCCATTGAAGTTGGAGGATTAGCCTATTGCTTAGCACATTGAAGTTAGGGGATTAACCCAATGCTTTCCATATTGCAGTTAGAGGGTTAAGCTACTGCTTACCACACTGAGGGTAGAGGATTAGCCTATTGCTTACCATGTTGCAGTTCGAGGGTTAGACTATTGCTTAGCACATTGAAGTTGAAGGATTGGCCCATTGCTTGCCCCATTGAAGTTAAAGAATTGGCCTATTGCCTACCACACTGCAGTTTGAGGGTTAGGCGATTGCTTACCACATTGAAGTTAGAGGATTAGCCCATTGCTTACACCAGTGTTGGCCCTAGTCCGGTGTACTTTAATGCTCCTAAGGCCAGAAAGACCTTGCTATGTCTTACCTGACTGAGAAAGCCGGTGTCCTTATCCTGCTAAAACCCTTCTGGTCTTCTACAAGGATTAGGTGATGTTGAGGTCCAGAACCGCCTTCCTACTTAAGGTTCATTTTTGGGCTCCCCTCATAATCAGGATATTTTTTGTGCCGTTACCCCGGTTCACCGGAAGCCGATTTCCCTTCAGTGCTGGGATGGAGCCGGGGCTGTGAGGACCTCTCTGTCTCTCATCTCCTCCTTCATTCCGATGGACCGACTTGTCGTTATTCCTGATGAAGCAATGAAGATGTTCCAGCTTCTCGTTCCTCCATCTCTTGGTGGCCAATCGCTCATCAAGGTTTGGGTTCCACCTTTTCCTGATCTGTGAGCGCCTATGGGACTTTCCACCATCGGGCGACCGTTTTCCAGACCCCAGGTCTTCTGCCCACATTCACCGAGGGTTACCAGGGGGAGGCTCAGGCCTTGTCTGATGCCAATGTTGGCTGGGAGGTTCTTCAGGTGGCTTCTTTTAGCTGCATGCAGTCTCCAGTTCTTTGCATTTGCTGCTGCCCACCCCTCAGTTGGACCCCCTTTGGACTTCCCAAATGTTGAAATCTTCCTGTGCACCTCTATAGATGAGGAAGGAAGGATTGTGGTGCTCCAAGAAAAGGATTTTACTTTGAGTCCCTTGAGGGATACGAATCCCCGCTCTGGGTTTAGGATCATTGCTCTTGGTTCTGAGGAATGCTGGGAGTAGGCGGGGTTATCCTGTCCTGGCCCGCAGATTTTTTGTTTGCCAGTGTCCAATTCTCCTGTAGGTGGCAGTATAACCTGAAGGGTTAAGTCACCCGGTGTCCCTCAATGAATTCCAAGAAAATGATTTTACGGAGAGCACAGAACTCCTCTGACTTACATTGCAGGAGGCGGTCACTGAACTTGGTTGGGGGGCAGGGGGTGGGCTTTGGAATACCCCAAAAGTTCCCACTGAGCTGAGACCTCGATGAACTGCAACTTCAGCTATTCTACCCCGAGGGGCAGCAGCCCTTCAGGCTGGGATATTCACCTCTTGGACAGGAACCCAGCTACTGCAAACATCAAACTATTTATGTTCTTCTCAGTCACCTACTGGGCACTCCCTCCCCAGGGATTGGCTGATGCTGCATAAATATATAAATATTCATGCTCAGGGTCTGCCTCTTCCAGGACATTACATTCTACGATCCACTAGAAGGCAGGGAGAAGTAGTTGAGCCTGCAGCCAGTGAGACCCAAGACAGCCAAAACCAATCACATGCCGCTCCTGTCCAAGATCGGCCAAACACTTCTCCAGGCTGGCCAAATCCTCAGTGAACCCCTTGACTTGGCCCTGAATGCTTTCAGAAAATA
>BLSH010025408.1:54155-67174 GCA_018402905.1 Glandirana rugosa
AAAGGTCGTGACGGAATTGGGAGAACCCGTACCTCAAGTGGTCTCGAAGTGTCCAACGGTGACCTAAGGAGAAGGTGAGGAGGTAATGCTGTAACGCCTGGACCGTCTACAATCTCTTTGAACGCGAGGAGGTGGAAGGTAAAGTCCTACGGGGTGTCTACAAGTTATCCCAAATCCAGACCTCTGTACGAACCGGTCAGGTAGTGGAAATGGGAGTCGAAAGAAAAGCAGAACCTCCACACAAAACCCTAGTAATAATACAACCTTATGACGGGATACCGGGTCAGAGGCTTCCCTCCCCTAGTACTCTGGGGCTGCATGAGTGCTGCCGGCACTGGGGAGCTACAGTTCATTGAGGGAACCATGAATGACAACATGTACTGTGACATACTGAAGCAGAGCATGATCCCCTCCCTTCGGAGACTGGGCCATAGGGCAGTATTCCAACATAATAATGATCCCAAAACACACCTCCAAGACGAAAAGAAAGCTGAGGGTAAAGGTGATGGACTGGCCAAGCATGTCTCCAGACCTAAACCCTATTGAACATCTGTGGGGCATCCTGAAATGGAAGGTGGAGGAGCGCAAGTTTCTCTAACATCTGCCAGGTCCGCAATGTCGTAATGGAGGAGTGGAAGAGGAATCCAGTGGCAACCTGTGAAGCTCTGGTGAACTCCATGCCCAAGAGGGTTAAGGCAGTGCTGGAAAATAATGGTGGCCACACAAAATATTGACACTTTGGGCCCAATTTGGACATTGAGGGGACAGCAAATTTACACTGCTATACAAGCTGTACACTCACTACTTTACACTGTAGCAAAGTGCCATTTCTTCAGTGTTGTCACATGAAAAGATAGAATAAAATATTTACAAAAATGTGAGAGGTGTACTCACACTGCGGTCGGGGTGGCGTTAGCGGTAAATCCCAGCTAGTCACAGCGGGGATTTACCGCTGTTACAGAGGCGCTACGGCGGTGGCAGTGGTGCGCTTTTACCCCCCCTCCCCCCCACAAGGGGTTAAAACGGGGTTAAAAGTGCCCGCTCTCCGTGCTTCCAAAGCGGTGTGCAGCTGCTTCAGAATCGCTACCCCATTGTTTTCAATGGGCAGGGGTGGTGGAGGAGCGGTATATTACCGCTCCGCTCCAAAAATGCGGCTTGCAGGACTTTTTGTAACGTCCTGCAAGTGCACCGCCCCACTGTGAAAGCACTCCGGCTTTCACATTGGGGTGGATGGGGAGTGACTTTTGAGGCGCTTTACAGGCACTATTTTAGCTAAATAGCGCCTTAATGTGAAAGGGGTCTTAGGAGGAAGAAAGAAGAGACACGCGGCTGAGGAAGCCGCTGGAGGAGCTGCTGATGGACTGTGATGGAGGATACCACAGCACGCAACCTAGATGGGGTAAGTGCTGGACCGCTGGCCTCCCTGGGGGGGGGGGGATTGGGGTGGTAGTGCCACGCCACCTGCCGCATGGGGGGGATTGTCTGCTGATCGCTGACGCAATGTCCATCCAGAGCTTCTCTTTACACAAATGATCATTATACAGCGGATGCGACACATCCCACAACTCTGCACGGGCCTCCACAGCAGAAATGAGCTCACCCTGTGAGACATCTGCAGCCATCTTTGCTCTCCAGGCAACCACATGGCTGAGCAAAGGACACTTGGGTAATGTACGGACAAGATTTTTCCTGTTTTACAGATGTTACAGTGACCAATAACATTCATTAATTCTGGAAAATGCTTGAATGCCTAAATGCGTTTACAGGCGTTTAAGTCAGTGGCGGCTGGTGAAATTTTAGAATGGGGGGCAGACTCCGCCCTTCCTTTTTGACCCCTCCCACTTCTCATAAGCCCCACCCCTTATCGTTTCCACCCCTTGTGTCAGGAGTATACAGCCCAGCATCACCAGATATTAGTATACAGAGTCACCATATAGCAGTATACAGAGTCACTATATAGCAGTATACAGAGCCCCAGATAGCAGTATACAGTCACCATATAGCAGTATACACAGTCACCATATAGCAGTATACACAGTCACCATATAGCAGTATACACAGTCACCAGATAGGGGTATACAGAATCACCATATAACAGTATACAGAGCCCCAGATAGCAGTATACAGTCACCATATAGCAGTATACAGAGTCCCAGATAGGGTATACAGTCACCGGATAGGGTATACAGGGTCCCAGATAGGGTATGCAATCACCAGATAGGGTATACAGAGCCCCAGATAGGGTATACAGGGTCCAGATAGGGTATACAGTCACCAGATAGGGGTATACAGGGTCCCAGATATTGTATACAGTCACCAGATAGGGGTATACAGGGTCCCAGATAGGGGTATAAAGGGTCCCAGATAGGGTATACAGTCACCAGATAGGGGTATACCGGGTCCCAGATAGGGTATACAGTCACCAGATAGGGTATACAGTCACCAGATAGGGGTAGATACGGTCCCAGATATGGTATGCAGAGCCCCAGATAAGGTATACAGTCACCAGATAGGGGTATACAGGGTCCCAGATAGGGTATACAGTCATCAGATAGGGGTATATATGGTCCCAGATAGGGTATACAGAGCCCCAGATAGGGTATACAGAGCCCCAGATAGGGTATACAGGGTCTCAGACAGGGTATACACTCACCAGATAGGGGTATATACAGTCCCAGATAGGATATACAGAGCCCCAGATAGGGTATAAGTCACCAGATAGGGGTATACAGGGTCCCAGATAGGGTTTGCAGTCACCAGATAGGGGTATATACCGCCCCAGATAGGGTATACGGAGCCCCCCCCCGAAGTCGGGACAAGTCCCGCACTTAACACATCTAATATGGGCTTGCGGACAGCGGCTGTCAGTGTGCAGAGGTAGTGCTTGCGGTGAGCGGGCTGGAGCCTGGAGTCCGGCTTCTCCCTCCATGGCCGGAAGTGACGTTGAGGCTCCTATGAGATCAATCACTGCCGTCTATTGGACAGCGGTGATTGATTGACAGTACCAGGAGCAAATAGGCGGCTTGAGGCACAGAGCAAAGTGCCTCAAGGCAGGAATAAACCCTGCCATTGAAGCGTGACGCCTGCAATCATGTGATTGCAACGACGTCATGCTTCCCATAGTGCACTGTGTCCGGCGCCCGAACACAGTGCACTATGTTAATTTAAACAAACATTATTTTTTTTCTTAAAGAGAGGGGCAGCGCCCGGGCCGCCACTGCTGGAGATGGAGATGCCGATGATGATGATGATAAAATCACTGATGCGACTTGGGTGCCAGATAGAGGAGGAAACTGAAGGTGAGGCGGCACAACCCCAAGGAGGCCGACATCAAGAAAGAGCAGAGAGCAGCCACCAAATTCCATCACATTCTGCAGCTGTTATCTCCCGGCTTATTTCCCAAAGCTCAGCTGTCTGGGCCTTTTTCAGCAGATCACACTGTTGCTATCTGCAAACGGTGTCTCAGGCACATCAGACGTGGCAAAAACACCAGCCATTTGGGTACCTCATGCTTAACAAGGCATTTAACGTCCAGCCACTCAGCCCGTTGGCAAGAGCACCTAAAAGCCACACAAAAGGGGCACAAATCTGTCCCTCCTCCTCCTCCTCCTCATCCACTTCAGTCTGCCCCTGCTATACAGAGCCATTACCTCTCAGCAGCCTCCACTGGCAGGGATGATGGTATAGCACATGGTGTCCCAGGTCCTAGCAGCACATCTGCCAGCAGCACACCACCAGCTGTAGACTGTAGCTGGCAAATTTCTCTGCCCCATCTACCAAATACAGTCCCTGCCACCCACATGCCCACCATCTAAATGCAAGCTTGTCAAAGCTGTTAGCTCTCCAACTTCTGCCTTTCAGCCTGGTGGATTCTGCCCCCTTCCGTGAATTCTCCCAATCTGCTGTATCACAATGGCAGGTTCCCAGTCGCTACTACTTTTCAGGTAAGGCCGTTCCATCTCTCTACCATCACGTTCAAGGGAATGTTTTGGCATCGTTGGGCAAGGCAGTCAGCCATAAAATCCACCTTACTGCTGACACCTGGTCCAGCAAGCACGGGCAGGGACAATATATTTTGTTCACAGCACACTGGGTAACGCTGCTTGCAACTCGAAAGGATGCAGGACAGGGCTCTGTACTGCAGCTTGTTGTGCCCCCACGTCTCCATACTGCTGGTGGTGATGATGCCAGACCTGTGAGCTCTACCCCTCCTCCTCCTCCTCTTCCTCCACCTCCATGCCCTCCGCTGCAGAATTGTCCTATGAACATCAGGTACCCCCTAAGCGTTTAATGGGCTATTCCATTAGTCAGGCTAAAAGATGCCATGCAGTGCTTCAGCTGGTGTGTCTAGGGTACAGGAACCACACCGGAGCAGAGATTCTTGCAGCACTGCAGGGTCAGGCCCAGAGGTGGTTCACACCACGCCAGCTAGAGCCAGGAATGGTGGTGTGCGATAATGGCTCAAACCGCCTGTCCGCCCTTAGACAGGTAAAGTTGACACATGTGCCATGCCTGGCACATATAAACAATTTGATGGTGCAGCATTTCTTAAATACATACCCAGGGTTGCAAGATGTGCTAAAGCTGGCCAGAAGAGTCTGTAGCCATTTCAGGCAGTCATACACAACCAGTGCTCGGTTGGCTGAAATTCAGCGGGAATTCCCCCTGCCCGTAAACCGCCTGATTTGTTACATGCCCACCAGGTGGAACTTGACTTTGGCAATGCTGCAGTGGCTATACATGCAGCAGAGGGCCATCAACAAGTACCTGTGTGATCAGGGCTGGCCTAAGAGATTGTGCTGCCTGGGTCCAAGAATGCCCTGCTCCCCCCAGCCCCCCCAAAAAAAAAAAATCCGCTAGGGCAGTATATGGACAAGCTAGGGCAGTATGTAGACAGGCTAGGGCAGTATAGGGGCTAGGGTAGTATAAGGGCAGTTGTTTTCATGACATACATAACTGCTGGAAAAAATATTGGTTGTCAATTTGCTGGGTAAATAGAAGAGAAGGAGAGGCGGCCATGGTTCAATTTGCTGCCCCTCTCAAAGTGCTGCCTGGGTCCAATGGACCCACTGGGACCCATGATAGGGCCGGCCCTGTGTGTGATTACGGCATGATGACAGGCTCAGGTCTGTGGGTTTTTTTCCCCACGCCAATGGCTGATCATTAAGGATGCATGCACTGTACTGTCACCATTTGAGGAGGCCACAAGGATGGTGAGCCGTGACCGTGCATGCATCAGTGACAATCCCTGTTGTGTTCCTGCTGGAGCAGACTCTTTGTGGCATTATGGACAGGGCACTGGAGGCAGAGCAGCAGGAGGAAGAGGAGGACTTCCTTTCCTCTCAAGGCCCACTTTATCCAGACACCATCATTCCTATGTCACAGAACACACAGGAGGAGAGAAGGAAGGAGGATGAGGAGGATTCTGGCACTTTCGTAGGCTTCGAAGAAGAGGAAGACATGCATCAATCTGTAAGCAATGGCTTTCCAACCCCAGGACCTTGGGAGTAGTACGTGGCTGGGAGGAGGAGGTTCCAGATGCTGTCATCCTGAGTGACCCCGAGGAGTCTGCTTCTCAAGAAGGTGCATATCATTGCAATTCTTACCTTCATGAAGAGTACCTCTATAGGGTTATGGTGTGAAGGCACCACCAACATCCAAAGCCCAATTTTTCCGCACCTGTTACTTCTGTCAAAGTGACACCAGAATTTATGCAAAAAATCTCTAATCTTGTTCCCAGTGCACTACATTGTGGCCCCATCATACACACTGGTTCCCCAGCTGTTGCTGGGCAAAATAAAGGCAGCTTGCAGGGAAAATGTCTTTCTCTTACGTTCATTGACAGACGCAGCCTCTTATTCATGACACGTGGGTTTATGCACCTTTTACCAGGAGTAGACCAGGCAGAACGAAGTTCAGAGAAGCAGCGCTGGCCCCACCCAGGGGGCCACCCTTACTCAGCATATAACCCCTCAGCCCTGCATAGCATACCAGTTTTTTTCTGCCTAGTGCAAGGAGTTAGACCTGGTTCCCTGCTGGGATCTGCGGTTCCCCTATTTTTGTTTTTTTCTCTTTTCTTTTTGTGCAAACCTTCTGATGAAGACTGCAATCAAGTAGCCGGCTGGGGAACATGCGCATATCCCTTGTCCTGACATCTCCCCAGCACGGCCGATGGATGCGAGCCACCCTTAGCTATAGCGGGGTCTGCCACATCGTGCCCATTCCGTGCGGGTGGCTGGTGGGTTAAACGCCCCACCTGCGTACCCAGTGACTGGGCTACTGCTCGCTCCAGGGGTCGCATGGCCAGCAGCATCCCTCCTCACCTGGGGGGGAGGAAGGTCTGCTCCGGGTGGCTACCCGCTACGCCTGTCTGGAAGGGTGAGTGACACCCCCTCCCCCCCCTGGGGGCGGCTAGTGGTGCCCATTCCGGTGGGGGTACAGGTGACTCAGTGTTTCCCCAAGCCCCCCGCCCGACTGCCGCGTCGCTCATCCGCACATTCGTTCGTCCGCCCCGCGTTCGTTTGCCTCGTGCCACAAGGCGATTGCCGCCATTTTCTTGGGGTCGCAGCTGACCCCCATTTAGTCGCAGACATTTTGCGAGTGGTTTTGGCCTCTTGTGGCCGCTTGGCGACCATTTTTGGTTGGTCTCCCTGAATGGGAAATAACATGTCTGTGTTGGCGCCACTTCTCCCTCTTCCTGGTCGGCGCTTGGGACGGCAGCAACAGCGGCACCGGCAGGTGGGGCAGCCTCTTCTCAAGCATCTGCAGGAGGGCAGTATTCAGCAAGTATCGCTGGTTCTCTCCCTGGGGTGCGGACACGGTGGTGCTGGGTCCTACTGGCCCTCTGGAGGTGGAGGGGGGCGGCTAGCGGTGCCCGTTCCGGTGGGGGTACAGGTGACCCGGGTGTTTCCCCACCCCCCCCCCGCCCGACCGCTGGTTCCCTCTTCCTGGTCGGCGCTTGGGACGGCAGCAGCAGCATCAGCAGGCGGGGCAGCCTCTTCTCAAGTATCTGCAGGAGGGCAATATTCAGCAAGTATCGCTGGTTCTCTCCCTGGGGTGCGGGCGCAGTGGTGCTGGGTCCTACTGGGCAGTCCCGATCGTTCTGCACATTGTGCGGGGGGGGGCATTGGGATGGGTGTATGGCCGGCAGGCCTCATAAGTGTCCCAGCGGTGGCGCAGAGGCGGCTGAACTGGCAGTTGCTTCTCCGGAGGGGTCCGCGGAAGCACAAGAAGCGCTGGGACCTCTGGTTCCCCTGGACCAATTGACTTCAATTTTGGAAGAGTTTTTCGCCTGGGGGTAACTTAGCCGGGGTAGGGGGGGACCCCAAGAAGCGTCCATCTCCTCCTCAATCTTCGGAGGAAGACTCGGAGCCAGAAGGGGGCTGTGGGGTCACAGGGACCCCCATGGAGCTCTCGGACGGGAAGCTGGAGCCTTCGGATAGTGAAGAGGACCAGGGGGCCTCAGTGGCGCGCGAAAAGGCGCTAATGGGCGCCCTGGTCACGGCTGTCCGTAATTCTCTACGGCTGGACCAGGCTGGTGAGTCACAGGCATCTGCCTACACTTTTGGGTCCAAGAAGCCCTTCCGTTCTCCCAAGGTGTTTCCCTATCTCCAGTATATTGACCAGTTTGTCTATAAGGCATGGCAGCGTCCACTAAATTCCTTTACTCTGCCAAAACGTTTTTCTGTGCGCTACCCTTTTGAGGACAGCCTGTTACAGAAATGGGCCTCCCCCACGGTGGATCTGCTGGTGGCCCACCTAAATAAGGCGACGACTATTCCCTTGGAGGGGTCCCCCTCTTTTAGGGATCCGGCCGATAGGCGGATGGAAGCAGTGTCCAAGGCACTTTTCCTGGTGGCAGGGGCTGCCATGAGACCGGCCTTGGCATCGGTCATGGTGGCACAGTCGCTCACGGAGTGTGCGATGGAGTGGAGTGATGCTCGGGGCTGCGGGGATTCGCCTGAATCGGTGCAGCGAGCAGACCACCTGGTTCAGGGGCGTCGTTACCTCTGTGATGCAGCACTGGACTTAGTGCCGATGCTGTCAAAAATGTCTGTTTTTGTGATCATTATTAGATGCCTGCTGTGGCTGCGGCGCTGGTCGGGTGAACACGCGTCTAAGAAGGGCCTTACGGACCTGCCCTTTCAGGGTGGTCGGCTTTTTGGGGCCCAGTTGGATGAAATCATTAAGGATTTCACCGGGGGGAAGAGTACATTTCTTCCGGAACCCAAGCAGCGAGAACAGCGCCGCAAGCAGGGGCCTCAGTCCTCTGGCCAGAGGCGGTTTTTTCGTGCGCAGGCAAGGGCTCCCAGCCCGGCAAGACTGCCTCTGGGACCGGTAAGTGGCCCTGGCAGCACAAGCCCAAAAAGACAGAGGAGAAGTCCTCCTCCGCATGATGGGTTGCCCCCGCCCGTCTCGCGGGAGGGGGGGCGGCTTCTGGGGTTCGCGGACCAGTGGGCCGCTCGCATCTCCGACCGGTGGGTGCAGGAGGTGGTGTCCCCCGGGTACAAGATAGAGTTCAGTACTCGGCCCCCGGACAGGTTCTTCCCGTCAAATTTAAGACTCCCTCCGGGGCGTCGGCAAGCTCTGTTAGAGGCTGTCCAGACGCTGTCCAAACAGGGGGTAATTGTGCCAGTTCCTCTGTCGGAAAGATTCTGCGGCTTCTACTCGAACCTCTTTGTGGTGCCAAAGAAGGGGGGGTCCTCCTTACCTTTCTGCATGCGGGTGTTGGGGCACATGGTCTTGACCTACGAGACAATACCGTACGCCCAGAGTCACACCCGGCTCCTGCAGCGAGCGATACTACTGCAGTGGGACAAGTCTCCCTCTTCTCTGGATCTGCTGATCCGGCTGGATCATCAGACCAGGGGGTCGTTGGCCTGGTGGCTTTGGGCCCCGGCACTGACCTTGGAGAAGTCGTTCCTTCCCCTGGAATGGTCGATAGTCACGACAGATGCCAGCCTCTCGGGCTGGGGGGGGGAGTCCTGGGGCAACTGTTGGCTCAGGGCCGTTGGTCGGCGCAGGAGTCTCGTCTTCCGATCAATGTGTTGGAACTGAGGGCGATCAGGGTCTGTCTCTCCCACTGGTCGGCGAGGCTGTGTGGCCTCCCGGTTCGGGTTCAGTCGGACAACACCACGGCAGTGGCTTACGTGAACCATCAAGGCGGAACAAAGCACTTGGCAGCAGCGGCAGAGGCAGCCCACATTCTAAGGTGGGCAGAACTTCACGTGCCAGCAATCTCCGCCATCTACATTCTGGGCGTAGAAAATTGGAAGGCGTACTTTCTCAGTCACCAAACGCTGGACCAGGGAGAATGGTCCCTGCATCCAGAGGTCTTTCACCAGATTTGCGAAAGGTGGGCACACCAGATGTGGATCTCCTGTCGTCCAGATTCAATCAGAAAGTGAAGACCTTCGTGTGCAGGTCGAGGGATCCATTGACGGTAGCCACGGACGCCCTGGTGGCCCCATGGTCCCGGTACAGGCTTCTGTACGCTTCTCCTCCTCTCAAACTTCTACCGCGGTTACTGCACAGGATACAAGTGGAGGGAACCCCGACAATCCAGGTGGCTCCGGATTGGCCTCGGCGTCCTTGGTATGCCGACATGGTGCGGATGGTAACAGATGTTCCCTGGCGGCTCCCGCTTTGCGAAGATCTACTGTCGCAGGGTCCCATCTTGCACCCTGATTTACCCTCGCTGGCTTTGACAGCATGGCTATTGAGTCCCAGGTACTGAGGGACAGGGGGGTCTCTGGGTCAGTGATCCCCACCATGCTTAAGGCGCGCAAGTGTACTTCGTGCAAGATCTATCATCGCACCTGGAAAGCATATATTGTCTGGTGTGAGGCAGGGGGTTGGAACCCCCGTTCTTTTTCGGTATCTCGGGTGCTGGCCTTCCTTCAACAAGGCCTGGATCAAAAGTTGGCTTTGAGCACACTCAAAGGTCAGATTTCCGCTCTGGCGATTCTTTTCCAGCGTCCTTTGGCAATGTATTCTTTGATCCGTACATTTGTACAGGGTGTACGTCATGTGGCTCCTCAGGTACGGTCGCCCATGGCACCGTGGGATCTGAACTTGGTACTTTCTGTGCTGCAGAAACCGCCATATGAGCAGATCAGGGATATTCCCTTACAATTGCTGTCTCAGAAGGTTGCCTTCTTGGTGGCCATTACAACCGCTAAGCGGGTGTCTGAATTGGCGGCTTTGTCGTGTAGGTCTCCTTATTTGGTCCTTCATAAGGATAAGGCGGTGTTGCGTCCGTCTCCTTCGTTCCTACCGAAGGTGGTTTCCTTTTTTCACATTAATGAGAACATTGTCCTCCCTTCCGTGTGTCCGCGCCCGTCTCATCCTAAGGAGATTGCACTGCATTCCTTGGACGTAGTGAGGGCCTTGCGGGTGTATTTGGCAGCTACAGCTCCTTTTCGGAGGTCGGATGCGCTATTTGTGCTGTCGGAAGGGCCGCGCAAAGGTTTGGCGGCTTCGTCGGCCACTGTATCACGTTGGATCAGACAGACTGTGACCCATGCGTATGCTGTTCGGGGCCAAGAACCCTCTTTTCCGGTCACGGTTCATTCCACCAGGGCGATTAGCACTTCCTGGGCTTTCAGACAACAAGCGTCAGTGTCTCAGGTGTGCAAGGTGGCTACTTGGGCCTCGGTGCACACTTTTGTTAAGTTTTACAAAATTGATGTGTCAGCATCCACGGATGCTGCTTTTGGCCGCAAAGTTTTGCAGGCGGCGGTGTAGGCGCGGCTGGCGCCTCCCGAGATCATTCTGTTGGGTACAGTTGTTATTGTTTACCCACCCCTCTTTGTTTGACACTGCTTTGGGACGTCCCCACGTGTCATGAATAAGAGGCTGCGTCTGTCAATGAACGTAAGAGAAAATAGGATTTTTTGACTTACCGTAAAATCCTTTTCTCTGAGTTCATTGACGCAGCACCCACCCCTCTGTGTTGTGTTTGTAGGGCTTGATCTGAACTGGTATGCTATGCAGGGCTGAGGGGTTATATGCTGAGTACGGACAGCCCCCTGGGAGGGGCCAGCTTTGCTTTTCTGAACTTCGTTCTGCCTAGTCTACTCCTGGTAAAAGGTGCATAAATCCACGTGTCATGAATAAGAGGCTGCGTCTGTCAATGAACTCAGAGAAAAGGGTTTTACGGTAAGTCAAAAAATCCTGTTTTTTCACAAACTTTTTCAATGATACATGTCCCCCAGGGCAGGACCCGGACCCCTATAACCATTGTATGCACAATTACTTGCATATAAGCCTTCAAAATGGGCACTTTTGATTTTTGAAGGTGGTTTCCTTTTTTCACATTAATGAGAACATTGTCCTCCCTTCCTTGTGTCCCCGCCCTAAGGAGATTGCTCTGCATTCCTTGGACGTAGTGAGGGCCTTGTGGGTGTATTTGGCAGCTACGGCTCCTTTTCGGAGGTCGGATGCGCTATCTGTGCTGTCGGAAGGGCCACGCAAAGGTTTGGCGGCTTCGTCGGCCACTGTATCAAGTTGGATCAGACAGACTGTGACCCAATGATACATGACCCCCAGGGCAGGACCCGGACCCCTATAACCATTGTATGCACAATTACTTGCATATAAGCCTTCAAAATGGGCACTTTTGATTTTTGATGTTCGGGTCCCATTGACTTTAATGGGGTTCGTTATCCGGGTCCGAACTTTCGTGGTGTTCAAAAATTCTGGTGCGAATCGAACAGGGGTCCATTCGGCCCAGCCCTAGTTTTGAGAATGACACAAATATTAATTTTCACAAAGTCTGCTGCTTCAGCGTTTTTAGATCTTTTTGTCAGATGTTACTATTGTATACTGAAGTATAATTACACGCATTTCATAAATGTCAAAGGCTTTTCTTGACAATTACATTAAGTTAATGCAAAGAGTCAATATTTGTAGTATGCAGATACTAGAGCATAGTGCTGGATGCAGAGGCTAATAGGTGAAGGATGCCTAACGGGAAATGTAAGATAAGGATGTTAAGGTTACATTTATCGGCATTACAACACTGTTTGCTTATGGGAAATAAAAGCATTACTGGGGTTTGAGGTCAAATGTGCGCGCAGCAAGAAAAAAATACCTGATGATAGAAATGTCAATGAAATAATAATTCTAAGATACCTATTGACGTTTTATAGAATTCTATACCACGTGAAACTAAATTACTGGATCGTACTTCAACAGAAAACGCGGCAGAGGTCATTTCTACGTTCAGCTTTGTCAGCCATTTTTAAACTTTTGACAGGAAAATATTCCAACTCCAAAAAAATAATCCCCTGTGCACCTCTCTGAAACTAGCGTTCATGTGTCACTAGGGGCCCGCTCTTCCTGATGCCTGGACTGTCATTCCAATGAATAGTGAGGCTGCCTCAGGAGAATTCTGATTGGACACAGGGGTGGCAGTTGGCCGATTTAACTAAGATGACTGAAGTGAACCTAGGTTCAGAGAGGAGCACCACAGATGGTTTGCTAGTGAACAGCTGGCATCTTGGTGTGTCTACTATTGGGCAAGACTTTTTAAAAACTGAAAATAGCTAAAAGGTTCACTTTAAAACAAATCTGGACAGTGACAGTTAACTCATATCTTACCCGCTACCTCCACAACAAATTCATATTTTAGTTTTGAGTCATTTGTGGCATGAGGTGCTAGATTCTTATAGGGTGAAATCTCCCAACCAGAATCCCCAGTCCTGTCCATCTACCACAGCCTTAACAATATCAAATGATGGCTGGCGTAAACCCCCCCCCCCCCATTGGATTTATATTAAATGTAATAGCCAAAAAACTGGGGAGTCCAGCTATAGAGGGCCCCCAGCATATAACAACCCCCCCCCCCCACTTCCCTACTAGCACACATGGGGAGGGGGACCTATACTGAGGGTGGAGGGTCTATCCTTTGTGGAGAGGGGGTCTGTACTGAGGGAGGGGGTGTCTGTACTGAGGGAGGGAGTCTATACTGAGGGAGGGGGTTCTGTACTGAAGGAGGGGGTCTATACCTGTCTCTT
>BLSH010025408.1:84268-95606 GCA_018402905.1 Glandirana rugosa
ACGAGGATGATTGAACCCCCCCCACTTAAAAAAGGTAATAGACACAGGCACCCAGCAGCCATGTTATGTGACACTGACAATGCACTGCCAGCCAGAGCCATGATAGAGTCTTCAAAGACACCCCCAAAGCTTTGAAGGCACTGGCAGCCCCATGATGATCAGATCCACTTCCCCTCTGTGCCTGCTGCTGGACACTGCCAGCTGAGCTCAGCTGCCTCTCTCTGCCTGCTGCCGCCACTGCCTGCCTCGTAGCCTCTCAAGTCTCACTCTCCTGGCCCCAGCTACTACTGGGTGGGGAAGCGGAGGAAGAGCGGGAGCAGAATGGGCATGCGCTCGGTCATCAGAAAGGGACACAGATAATGGAAAAAATTCACCCCCCCCAAGTTAGTAGGAGCACCAGAGCCAGCGTGTGTTATTCAGAATTTTTTTTAAATTCTGCGCTGACTGTCTATGAAATTGCCCAGGACCCTGTTCAAATGCAATCCGGGGACAAAACTGGGGACAGTGTCCTCAATCCGGGGACTGTCAACTGAAACCAGGGACATCTTATCACCCCACTCTATACTGGCCACTATAAATAGGAAAGGAAGCACCAGCTTTCCTTGGAACCCTAGGGTTCCTTCAGATGTTTCTTGATGTTCCTTGAGTATTGAGCAATAGTGGATTTATCTTCTGCCCGATAGCAGCACTGTATCTTGGCCTAGGCTGACAAGGGCCAAGCCTAGGGCACCACTTTGCAGGAGGACTGCAAAAAACACAAAAGAAACAACCTCCTCCTGGCTCCCGTGTAGGGTTGCCACCTTTTCTTCAAGCCAAACCTGAACACTATAACAGCCTGGGACACCTTTGGGTGCCCCCAAGTAGAGTAGTAATGCTGTGTGCATAGCGTGACGCAGCGAACAGTGAGTGTGGCCAAATTGCTCTTGCTGACATCATTGCCCTGATCCCCCCACCAGTGATGTCAAATCTGCCCCAGACAGCCGCCTGCAGCTCCTGGATGGCAACAGATTTGTGTGTGAATATCCTGGTTACTTGGGGAGCCAGAGCCTGGTCTGAATAATATGTCCGGGTTTCAGTCTGCCTGAAACCCGGACACATGATTTAAAACCCGGACTGTCCGGTTAAATCCCGGACTGGTGGCAACCCTACTGCCGTGCATATAATATGCATATTTTTATAGCATATAAATATTCTTGATTTTTTTTTGGTTAAATTAAACTAAAAAACAATCAAGAATATCTATATCTATATATATAAATATATATTGTCAGGGGGTTAGCTCGGCAGCGGGTGTGTGTGACCCCCCTGGAAGGGTTCACTACACAATTTAGGCACAGCGAGACAGCAGTTTCAGGTGAAAACAAAAAGGTAGTTTATTCTCACTAGCTACAATGTGAAAAACAGCAGCACAAAAACAAACAACAAAATAAATTCTAGGCCACTTGGCCACTGACTGCACAATAGGTTTCCCTGTCTGTCCTAGGGCAGCACAAAACCTAAATACATCACTGCCTGACAGAGCACTTTCCATGCTAGGAGACAATGCTGCTCCTGCATAGATGCAGTATGTGGGTGAGAGTTGTCACCCTCAGAAGTGTGTTACTGGTAGGATCATTTTGGTGATGGTCAGAGACTGCAGACATGGTACAGGAGAGGGTCAGATATTCCAGACACGATACAGGAGAAGGTCAGAGACTGCAGGCATACTACAGGAGATGGTCAGAGACTGCAGACATGATACAGGCGGTGGTCAGAGACTGCAGACATGACACAGGAGATTGTCAGAGACGGCAGGCATGCTACAGGAGATGGTAATAGACTGCAGACATACTACAGGAGATGGTCAAAGACTGCAGACATACTACAGGAGATGGTCAGAGACTGCAGACATGATACAGGAGATTTTCAGAGACTGCAGACATGCTACAGGAGATGGTCAGAGACTGCAGACAAGATACAGGAGATGGTCAGAGACTGCAGACACGATACAGGAGATGGGTAGAGACTGCAGACATATTACAGGAGATGGTCAGAGACTGCAGACATGATACAGGAGATTGTCAGAGACTGCAGACATACTACCGAAGATGGTCGGAGACTGCAGACATGATACAGGAGATGGTCAGAGACTGCAGAGAAGATACAGGCGGTGGTCAGAGACTGCAGACATGACACAGGAGATTGTCAGAGACGGCAGGCATGCTGCAGGAGATGCTAAAAGACTGCAGACATACTACAGGAGATGGTCAAAGACTGCAGACATACTACAGGAGATGGTCAGAGACTGCAGACATGATACAGGAGATGGTCAGAGATGGCAGACAAGCTACAGGAGATGGTCAGAGACTGCAGACAAGATACAGGAGATGGTCAAAGACTGCAGACACGATACAGAAGATGGGCAGAGACTGCAGACATATTACAGGAGATGGTCAGAGACTGCAGACATGATACAGGGGATTGTCAGAGACTGCAGACATGATACAGGAGATTGTCAGAGACTGCAGACATACTACAGGACATGGTCAGAGACTGCAGACATACTACAGGAGATGGTCAGAGACTGCAGACACGATATAGGAGATAGCCAAAGACTGCAGACATCATACAGGAGATGGTCAGAGACTGCAGACATACTACAAGAGATGGTCAGAGACTACAGACATGATACAGGAGATGGTCAGAGACTGCAAATATACTACAGGAGATGATCAGAGACTGCAGACATGATACAGGAGATTGTCAGAGACTGCAGACATGCTACAGGAGATGGTCAGAGGCTGCAGACAAGATACAGGAGATGGTCAGAGACTGCAGACACGATACAAGAGATGGTCAGAGACTGCAGACATAGTGCAGGAGATGGTCAGAGACTGCAGACAAGATACAGGAGATGGTCAGAAACTGCATAAATAATACAGGAGATAGTCAGAGAGTGCAGACATGCTACAGGAGATGGTCAGAGACTGCAGACATAGTACAGGAGATGGTCAGAGACTGCAGGCATAGTACAGGAGATGGTCAGAGACTGCAGACATAGTACAGGAGATGGTCAGAGACTGCAGACATAGTACAGGAGATGGTCAGAGAATGCAGACATACTCCAGGAGATGGTCACAGACTGCAGACATAGTACAGGAGATGGTCAGAGACTGCAGACATAGTACAGGAGATGGTCAGAGACTGCAGACATACAACAGGAGATGGTCACAGACTGCAGACATAGTACAGGAGATGGTCAGAGACTGCAGACATAGTACAGGAGATGGTCAGAGACTGCAGACATACTACAGAAGATGGTCAGAGAATGCAGACATGCTACAGGATATGGCCAGAGATTGCAGCCATGCTACAGGAGAGGGTCAGAGACTGCTGACATGCTGCAGGAGATGGTCAGAGACTGCAGACATACTGCAGGAGATGGTCAGAGAATGCAGACATACTACAGGAGATGGTCAGAGACTGCAGACATGGTACAGGAGATTGTGAGAGATTGCAGACTTGGTACAGGAGATGGTCAAAGGCTGCAGACATGCAACAAGAGAAGATACTGCTGATAGACATACACATCTTGATAACTTATCCTTGGCTGCTGCCCCTCTCTGCCAGTCCCTTCACTGGCTTCCACTAGTCCAGAATATAAAATACTAACCACAATGTACAAAGCCATCCACAACACTGCCCCTAGCTACATAACCAACCTCATCTCGAGCTATTGCCTAAATCGTCCTCTTTGCTCCTCCTAAGACATCTTGTTCTCTAGCTACCTTGTTACCTCCTCCCATGCTCACGTTCAGGAAGTCTTCAGAATTTCTCCCATCCTCTGGAACTCCCTACCTTAATATGCCGAGTAAGTTCCTACCATGTCTGCCTTTAGGAGATCCTTAAAAACTCACTTATTCAGGGAAGCCTACCCCACCTCCACCTATAAACTGTACTTCGGCCACCTCCATCAGATCCTCCCCTGCCGCTATGACCTTTTGTAGCACCTCTCTCTCCACTTTGATTGTAAGCTCAGTGAGCAGGGCCCTCTCATTGCTTCTGTATTGAACTATACTGTAATTGTACTGCCCCCCTTTACATTGTAAAGCAATGTGCAAACTGTTGGTGCTATATAAATCCTGTATAATAATAAAAAAAAAAATAATGGTCAGAGACTGCAGACATGGTACAGGAGATGGTCAGACACTGCAGAGATAGTCAGAGACTGGGGACATGCAACAGAAGATGTTTAACAGCTACAAGAATGCAAATGGAGATGATCAGAGACTGCAGAAATACTACAGAAGATGGTCAGAGACTGCAGACATGTAACAGAAGATGGTCAGAGACTGCAGACATGATACAAAAAGATGGCCAGAGACTGGGACATACAACTGGAGATGGTCAAAGACTGCAGACGTAGCAGGACATGCTCAGAGACTGCAGAAATACTACAGAATGTGTTCAGACACTGCAGACATGATACAAGAGATGGTCAGAGACTATAGACATAATATAAGAGATGGTCAGAGACTACAGACATGGTACAAAAGATGGTTAGAGACTACAGGCATGATACAAGAGATGGTCAGAGATTGGGGAGATGCAACAATAGATGGCCAAAAACTACAGGCATACAACAGGAGATGGTCAGAGACGGGCAGCACAGTACATGAGATGATCAGAGATTTCAGACATGGTACAGGAGATGGTTAGAGACTGCAGACATGACACAAAAGATGGTTAGAGACTGCAGACATGCAACATGATATGGTCATAGACTGGGGACATGCAACAGACGATGGTTAACAGCTACAAGCATGCAACTGGAGATGGTCAGAGACTATAGGCATGTAACAAAAGATAGTCAGAGACTGCAGACATGATACAAAAGATGGTCAGAGACTGGGACATACAACTGGAGATGGCCAGAGACTGCAGAAATACTACAGAAGATGGTCAGAGACTGCAGACATGTAACAGAAGATGGTCAGAGACTGCAGACATGATACAAAAGATGGTCAGAGACTGGGACATACAACTGGAGATGGTCAAAGACTGCAGACGTAACAGGACATGGTCAGAGACTGCAGGTATGTAACAATAGCTAGTGAGGGACTGCTGGCACGGTACAGGAGGAGGTCAGAGGCTGCAGATAAGCAAAAAGAGATGATCAGAGACTGCAGGTAAGGAAAAACACAGATGTCTGCAGGGGCTCTGAGGGCCAAATGAGCCCCCCAAGCTGAAATTTGGGCTTACATGGTCTCAGAAGTTTGTTGAGAATCCTAATATTGCACTATGCACTGCAGAGAGCCTTGTCTCATACATGTCCTCCTGTATATTATAATAGCCCTGTCCCATGTATGTCTCATCACTCACCTGTCTGGCCACTGGATGCACTTATCTCCACTTCTCCCTATATATAGAGTATATTGATTTATATATAGCTGTGCGTGTATGTTAATCACACCTGCCTGCCATATGTTGTATGGCAATAATCCAAAAGAATTCAGTGACATCATATGATAACCCAATGCCCCCCACCAACGCAATCCTCCTAAGTCTGATGTATGATGGGGATCTAAAAAGAATATACAGTACAGTAAAAGGTAATGTGTAACTTTTATTGACCCTCATTTATTGCTATATTAACATATTCTTCCTTTTGCTCCCCCAATACTCCTTCCTATACCATATACAGTAATTGAATGCAATGTACTGTGACTCATGGATTGAGAAGAATGGATATAAAGATGCCTTGTCAGATGCATTCAGGGGTAGATATTTAACATACTCTACATCTGCACCAAAATGAGTTGGAACTGATATGTTAGGATATAGATTTGTTTTGGTGTAAGACATGTTTTCCACAAAAGCAATATCAGCATTAGAATTATGCTTTAAAGAAAAATTCCAGGTATGGACCAATGTAACAGTGGTTTCCACTTACTTATAGGTCCCATCCTCAGCGGCTGACCTGCTGCATTGTAATCAAAGGAGGTTGGCTGCTTAGCACTGAACAAGGAGGAGAGGCCAGCGTAGATCTGAGCCTGAGGCTGGGAGTAAGACACTCTGGGGCAGCGCAGCATTGCCCACATCAAAGCACCTGCACCGCTGCCTCAGGGAGACTGGAGCATCCACTCACCCTTTGCTTCCCACTGCTGATCACTAGAGGCTTTCAAGGAGAGAAGGAGTTCTACAGCGAGAGGTCATCGCAGCATCCCAGGGACTGGTGACATTACACTCTCCACCTCATCCAATCATAGAAAGCTTTGCGATCATTCAGAGAATGCAAAGCCTTCTTTGAATGGCGACTCTGCCATTCTAGCCACTCAGCACAAAACCAGAAGATAGCGGAGATCACAGGAGTAGTGGTGCAATAGTGGTATCTACTTCAGAGATTTCCAGCTTCCAGGAGCTTCAGCCAGGTATAGTATATATATAGTTACATTAGTCCAAACTGGACCAATGTAACTGTGTATAGAATATTCATATGTAGCCAGGCGCTGGGCTACAGCAATATGGGGAAGGAGCCATTGTCTTTTATTCTTCTCTCCATCTATTGAGAAATTGATGTTATGCTGCACCATTCTCCTTCAGCCAGCAGGGGGAAAGCTAAAGCCAAGCAAACTCATAGAATTATATGCAGAGCACTGAGAATCCTGAGACCTATAAACTCCTTACACTACAGATCCCAATAGGCACTGTGCAGTAGGAGGAGTGGAGAGATGAATTGTAATAAACTGCTCAGGAGAGTTCTTCCTCGTGGCACCGAGGGAGTTAGAGAGAGAGAGCACCTCTGTCTGGATGTGCGCCTGCCAGCAGGAAACCATACCAGCGTAGATCTGAGCCTGAGGCTGGGAGTAAGACACTCTGGGGCAGCACAGCATCACCCACATCACAGCACCTGCCTCAGGGAGACTGGAGCATCCACTCACCCTTTGCTTCCCACTGCTGATCACTAGAGGTTTTCAAGGAGAGAAGGAGTTCTACAGCGAGAGGTCACCGCAGCATCCCAGGGATGGTGAAAGGGCTATTTGTCCATTCCTGATTTTGCTAGCAGGGAATGAGCCACTGAGAGCAGGACACCAAGTTTACCCAATCTATACTGCACCCATACTTAACTATACCACACTTATTCCAAACCTAGACTGCACCTATACGAACCCTAGTCCACATTGTACCAAGCCTTTACCACATCTGAACCATACTTGTACTGTACCTATACTGCATGCAGGTTAACTGGGACTGTCGTTTAGTGCACCAATGCTCTTAAAGGGCCCCAACATTAGCCAACAAAAGAACATCTCAAAGGGATGCCATAATAATTATTTTGCAACAGGGGTGGACTGACCATTCGGGCATAACAGGCACTGACCAAGGACCCGGGGCCAATAGGGGGCCACCCCTGACTGTGACAAACATCCAGGGTGGAAACATGGAGAGACAGCTCTGCTGGCATGATCTGCAGGGTTCCTGAAGGCTGCACACTGCTTACTCTGCTCTCCCTCCCGCACTCTTTTGGGACTACAAGAAGAAGAGCTGTGAGTACATCTGCCTTTACCCCTATCCTGCCCCTATCCTGCCCCTATCCTGCCCCTATCCTGCCTGTCACTGTTCTTCTAGCCTTATGAGTTGGATTGAGGGTTAGGTTAATGGTTATGGATAAGGCTGAGTGTAATGGAATAGATTAAGGCTGGGTTCACACTAGAGAGCACAGCGGCTCCCAGCAGGAGTCCGGTGTATCTCCATTCACCGTTTCAGGTACGATTTCAGCCCGAATTTTGGGATGAATTTGGACCTGAAATGGACCAAAAGATGCACAGGACTCCTGTGCAATTTGCACCAGAGCCGTGCGGAGATGTGTGAACCGGCTACATAGAGAGCCAGTCACAATCTCCTGCTATGTGAATTGGATGCGGGGAAACCCTCTTCCAATTTGCATAGCTGTGAACCCAGCCTAAAGGTTATGGATTGGGTTAAGGGTAATGGGCTAGGTTGAGGCTTATGGATCAAGTTTGAAGGTTAGGGATTCGATTTAGGGTTAGATTTATGGTTATGGATTAGGTTAAGGGTAATGGGCTAGAATAATGGTTACGGGTTAGACTGAGGGTTCTTGATTAAGCTGAGGGTTTTGGAATAGGTTGGGATTTAAAGATTAGGTTGAGGGATTGATTGATGGTTCTGGATTAGATGAAGGGTTAGTTTGAGGTTATTATAAGCCTGAGAGTTAGGGTTTAGGTTAGGGGTTATCAATTAGGTGGGGGTTAGGTGAGGATTAATATTGCAGGTCAGGCTAAGAACTGTGAAGAAAGAGCTGTCGTAAGATTAAGGTTTTTAGGGGGAGAATTAAAGTGATACTAAAGGCTCCCTTTTTTAAAAAAAATAATAATAATAACAAACGTCATACTCACCTCCTACGTGCAGTGGTTTTGCACAGAGTGGCCCCAAACCCAGTCTTGTGGGGTCCTCCAGCGGTGCTCCGGGCTCCTCCTCTTCTCAAGTGACCACCACACTTCCCTGGGGTCACCCGTGCGGGCGTGCTCCCGTGTCCTGCTGTTGTGTATAGAAGTTCCCGGGTCACTGGACTTGATTGACAGCAGTGGGCGCCAATGGCTCCTCAGCTATCAATCCAGCCAATGAGGACCGGAGCAGCTTGGGTGAGGTTCGTCCCAGCCGCGGGTTCGTTTTGGGCTCAGGTAAACAAAGGGGGGCTGCTGCAGGTGAAAAGGTAGATAGAATGCATTAAGGTGAAAAACATTGAGGGTTTACAACCCCTTTAAGGTTCAAGGGTTGGGTTAACAGGGTTGTGCTACCATGAAAAAAAATAAGCAGCATTTGTATACGGACGGGTCATTAATGGCGATCTACGTATTTCTCCCATGACAAGTTTTCTTTAGAGATTAGCCTGAGGTTAAGGTGTAGCTTTGCTGGAGGAATACCACTCACCCACCCCACAAATGTAAAGCCTCGTACACGCGGTTTGACGTACGACTGAACGGACCAAATCGTATGTTGGCTGTTGTATCTAGCATACTGACATGCACTACACCAGGGATATGCAATTAGCGGACCTCCAGCTGTTGCAAAACTACAAATCCCATCATGCCTCTGCCTCTGGGTGTCATGCTTGTGGCTGTCAGAGTCTTGCTCTACCTCATGGAACTTGTAGTTCTGCAACAGCTGGAGGTTCGCTAATTGCATATCCATGCACTACACGATCGTACCACCAAGCTGAACGTAATAAAGAGAAAGTTCAGGTGCATGTAATTAGCATCCGGCCGTTCCTGACTTCTGAGCATGCGTGTTTTGCACAATACAACTTGCTGTACCAACTGCTCTGTACACACGATACAACGGTCGTATGACCGCTTGTTGGTACGACCAAGTTTTCTAGTCTGCTCATACAACTCCCGTTGTACGACCGTCGTACGTCGGCTTTTCTAATTGCGCGTACGAACGATCGATTTCACATACAATGGTCGTTCATACAACCTGTTGTATACGATCGTAAACTCGTGTGTATGAGGCTTTAGTTTTGAGTGATGCTGACACACTGACTTCTTGACCTGTTGCTTGATGAAAGAAGCAAAGCATATGTCATATCTGTTGCATCTCCCAGCTGTCATCTACCTATAACACAAGGTGTGCCAGGTTTGTCACCCTCTGGGATTGGTGTAGTCCCAAGAACACAGAGCTATCACATAAGAACAGATAAGTTATCTTATCTGGGAGTTCCCCAGTTTATTTGTTCTGAGATCGAAAGGATTAGTTATGATTACAGCTGTATAAAAACACCTACTAATAAAGACCATAGCCATAAAATTATCACTACAAAGCATCTTGGTTTATTTGATGAATTGCATTATAAAACAAGGCAGAGGTTACTTTTACTGTCAGTCATTTGTAAACTTCTCACACTGCAAGATTGCCCCTATTATCTTTATTAGCCTGAAAATTATCACCTATGTGCCTCTCTGAAAGTAATTTTTATGCAACCACTTTTTGCTGCCGATCCCCCCATAGAAAACCACTTTTTTGTGCTGCAAGGCTTTGCTTTAAATGAAAATGGGACTTTTGTTTCAGGGTGTAGTATTGTAGGTTTTGCACTTCTTTTGGGGTGTATTGGTGTTTTTCTAACCACTTCAGCCCCGGAAGGATTTCACACTTTAGGACCAGAGCCCTTTTTGCGATTCGGCACGGCGTCATTTTAACTGACAATTGCGCGGTCGTGCGGCGTTGTACCCAAAAGAAATCTGCATCCTTTTTTCCCCCCAAATAGAGCTTTCTTTTGGTGGTGTTTGATCCCCTCTGCATCATTTCTGATTGCCGTTATAACCAAAAAAATTTGCGACAATTTTGTAAAAAAAAAAAAAACATTTTTCTCACTTTTTGCTAAAATACAAAACCAAAAAAATATATATAAAAAAATATTTTTTTCATGAGTTTTGGCCGATTTATATTCTTCCTCATTGGCAGTGAAGGGGTTAACCTGCAAGGGGAGATCTAGGGGTTAACTGTGTTCCCTAGGCGTGTTCTAACTGTGAGGGGGCTGGGCTGTCATGGGCATAAGAGATCTAACTGATCCCAGTGACAGGGATCAGTAGATCTCGTATGTCCACACTGACAGAGCGGGGAACCACCGTGTTTACATCGGCGGTTCCCCGTTCTTTTGCTCTGGCTGCTCATCGCGGCTTGCCGGGGGACATCGGGTCCGCCAAAGCCACGGGCACACTCCTCCAGAGTGCGGTGGGCACGTGCCCCATGCCCCCTAGCGGCCACTCCGCAAATCGCCGTCTATTTATGGCGATTCGCGGTACACGTCCACACTAAGTATACTGCGCGCGGTGCGGAAGTGGTTAAGTTGAAAAGTACTTTTTCGAATTTGAGTTGCCCAAAGTGCAGCATTCACTTGTGGATAACCACCTGTTTTTAGAGTCGCTTCTCGGCCTTTTGGCTAAGATCAAGTGTAGTATCTGTTCTTATCAGTTTGAAGGTAAGGCATTTAGGTTCCCTAGAGTTAGGGGGAACTAGCCTTACCTGATGTAATTAGGTACGGAATGGTGATGGTGGTGGGAGGGCCTTTTTCCTCCTGGGTTGATTCTGGCTTCGGCTTGTCCCCAGTTGATGGCAAGGCTCTCCCTAAGCTGTCTAAATTCTTAGGCCACCTGATGGAACGGAGAACCACCTCTGATCTGGCCGATTGGCTGGTCGCTGCGCTCGGCCTTTTGGCCGGCTGGTGTTGAACCAGAGACCAGACAGTTGCTGAAGGATGCGCTGAGTGGGCCTTTCGTCCCGGGGCTGATACTCGGCAAATCCCGAAGCGTAATTGGACTCTGACTGGTGGACCCGGAAG
>BLSH010025408.1:100748-133509 GCA_018402905.1 Glandirana rugosa
ATGTATCACGTCCCCTGACCCAACCATTACATGTATCACGTCCCATGACCCAACCATTACATGTATCACGTCCCCTGACCCAACCATTACATGTATCATGACCCAACCATTACATGTATCACGTCCCCTGACCCAACCATTACACGTATCACGTCCCCTGACCCAACCATTACATGTATCACGTCCCCTGACCCAACCATTATATGTATCACGTCTCCTGACCCAACCCATTCCATGTATCACGTCCCCTGACCCAACCATTACATGTATCACGTCAATGTACATTACCAACCCAGTCCCCTGCACTATGTACCTTACCCAACCCAGTCCTCTGCACTATGTATATTACCAACCCAGTCCCCTGCACTATGTACATTACCAACCCAGTACTATGTACATTACCAACCCAGTCCCCTGCACTATGTACATTACCAACCCAGTACCCTGCACTATGTACATTACCAACCCAGTCCCCTGCACTATGTACCTTACCCAACCCAGTCCCCTGCACTTTGTACATTACCAACCCAGTACCCTGCACTATGTACATTACCAACCCAGTCCCTGCACTATGTACCTTACCAACTTAGTCCCCTGCACTATGTACTGTAACCTACCCGGACCACTGCACTATGTATGTTAAATACTCCTGAATCCTGCACTCCGTACAAAGCCCCTTCCACTATTAGCACAATTTTTCTATAACCACCACTTGCTAATGCACATTGCTATTAGCCCAGCCTAACATTCCACCCCCATTCTCAGAAATTCTCCTTTTCAAAAGCCCCTAGGTATGATCACAACACAAATATAAATGATAAGCCTTCCTTGCAATAACAAGTTGACATGGATTAAAAACCTTCCCCATCCTAATCAAAAAAGAAATAGTAAAAGTTTTGGCTATACATTCACTTTCACAACTCAAACTGGGCACTAGATAAATAGTTGAAATAAATAACATTATTGTTAATTGCTATAGTCATCATTATTATAATAGTCTGGTCACTAGAAGAGGGGATGTATAGGGTGTTGTAATAACACATTCTCACCTCTGGATGCCACTGTGGAGCCCAGCAGAAAGCAAGCACACAGGAGAGTCAGCATCCTGGTTTTAGCAGTTATCACCTAGAGCCGCACCTCTCAACCGCAATGGTAAATTCTTCTAAAGCCTTCTGTGCAGTGACAGTAAAAAAAATAAATAAATAAATAAACTCATGCAATAAAAGTATGGGAATGCAAAATATTATTTGAAATGTATTGAAAGGGAGTACCCAACCAAAAATGTGAGTTACTGTAAACTGTCATTTATACAGACACAACGGCAACAGCATTTTAAATCTTTTTAAAAGCATTTTAAATACATTTGAAATATGTATTTTTTTTCTCATTCTTTCTCGCTTCTTCATCGCCGTTGGTTTGTCCATCCACACTTTTGCTGCTATGCATACGGGACAGGGTTTGCACCAAGTTGTGCAATAGTAAAAAATGCAGCTTTAAAGTTTTATTGCTGTTTATTTTAACGCTGCTTTAAAGTTTTATAGCTTAACACATTGAGCACAATAAAATTAACATTCTCCAGTGAACTTTTTTTTTAGAATTCTTACCCCAGCACTTGCACTTTACAATGTTCAATGCTGCTGGCGATGCATGTATTTTGTTGGACTGCCAGCAGATGGCGATGCTGCAATGTATGCAAGGCAGTCAGTTTGGAACACTAATTTAAAGCGGAGTTCCACCCAAAAGTGGAGCTTCCGCTTTAAGGCCTCCTCCCCAGCTCCGAATGCTGAAACTGAGCTTTTGTGGAGGAAGGGGGGTGCGGATACCCGATTTCTACGGGTACTTCTGCTCCGGTTGCCTTAGGCGATCGGAAGTGGAAACTCTCCTTCCCCCTCCCTTCCGAAGTCTTCCAGGACAGGTCCTAGAAGACTTTGGGACCAATCACGAAGCGCGCAGCGCCACCGCGCATGCGCAGTGTGCGCCCGGCCATGAAGCCACGGCTGGGTGCCCACAGTAGCAATGCCGGCGCAGTGGAGGGGAGGGGGAGAAATCCGAGGGTCTGTGGGGCCCCATTGCTGGACCAGGAGACAGGTGAGTGTCTGTTTATTAAAAGTCAGCAGCTACACTTTTTGTAGCTGCTGACTTTTAATAAACATTCGGAAAGGGTGGAACTCCGCTTTATGGAATAAGTATGGTCTCCACTTAATTTAAAAAGTACATTACTGTGCAAAAGTTTTAGGCAGGCATGAAGAAATGCTGCAAAGTAAGGATGTTTTCAAATATACACATATTTTAACCACTTCAATACAGGGCACTTACACCCAGGGGCGCACGAGCGCGACCCGCTCTGTCCCCGCCACCCCCTCTATGCTAAATAGATAGATTCATGCATAGCATGTATTCATGCGCCCCCGGGGGCGCACAGGAGCGGCAAGACCGGGAAGACGTCATATGACCCCCACCCAGGGGGTCAGAGTGTTCCTGCCGGCATCATTTTACAATGGCCCGGTATGGAACTGGTTAATTGTTTATTTTTATCAATTTTCAAAATGCAATGTGAGCAACCTAAGGAAAAATCTAAATCAAATCAATATTTGGTGTGACCACAATTCTTACACTTGCACAAATGTCCGGGATTTTGTAGGATTAGAGTCAGGTGTATGATTAACCAATTATGCCAAGCAGGTGCTAATGATCATCAATTTCATATGTAGGTTGAAACACACTCATTAAAGTGATTGTAAAGTCTCCTTTTTTTCCTCTAATAACAAGCATGTTATACTGCTTGTGGATATGCACAGAGCAGCCCAGATCCTCCACTTCTCGGGTCCCTCCTGGCCCCTCTCTCCTGTTGAGTGCCCCCACAGCAAGCAGCTTGCTATGGGGGCACCCGAGCCGAGTCACAACTCTGTGTGTCCATTCAGAGGCGGAGCCCCGTCCCCACCCCCTCTCCTGATTGGCTAGCTGACTTTGATTGACAGCAGCGGGTGCCAATGGCGCACTGCTGTGTCTCAGCCAATCAGGAGGGAGAATCTTGTGGACATCGCTGGACAGAGAGGGTGTATAGGAGGCTTAACAGCCAAACTCTGCTACTAAGGTGAGGTTGTGGAAGACTTCATGTCACAAGGCGTACACCAGAAAGACTGAGCACAGCAACAAGACACAAGGTAGTTATATTGCATCAGCAAAGTCTCTCCCAGTCAAAGATTTCAAAGCAGACTGGGGTTTCAAAATGTGCTGTTCAAGCTCTTTTGAAGAAGCACAAAGAAACGGGTAACATTAAGGACCGTAGACGCAGTGGTTGGCCAAGGAAACTTAATGCAGCAGATGAAAGACACATCATGTTTACTTCCCTTCCACATCGGAAGATGTCCAGCAGTGCCATCAACACAGAACTGCTAATGCTATAAACCAGTAGGATCCAGGTGCACTACAGTGGGAGGAGAAGAGGTAGCAGGGGGCATGTCTAGCAGCATTGTCACTGCTGATTCACAAGCCTGTAGCTTGTCAGTCAACACCTGGCCGCACCCAGCCCCGTCCACTGCTTCCTGGATTGGCAGCACTGATTCTGTTACTGAATCCCTCCCACTGTGAGCTGCAGTGTCTTGGAGGGGGAATGTGTGAGACACAAATGAAGAAGAAATTTGCTCAGTCAGGGGAGGTAGAGGAAGGTTTTTGTTAACTTTATGAGGCTTGTGCATCACATAGTTCCTGGATTTGGGACTTTAGACTGCCCCTGACATTCAATCATTGTTAAATTGTATAAGTGACAGACGCAACCAGGACAGGGGCTTTGTAGCCTCTGTCCCTTTGTGCATTGTAGCCTCTTGCCTACTGACTATGGGTCCTAACTTTTGAGAGGGCTCTATTCTTGGGAGGTGTGTGCCTGGGGGACCCTTGATGTGGTCTTGCTTTGGATTCAGGTCTATGTCTCCCAAAACACACAGTCTCTGGGAATCTAGGCCCTGGATACAGATTTGGGGCCATTGTGCTTAACCAGGAATGACTGCTTTAGACTGTGAGACTCAAAGCAGATATTAATATAATCAGCTCAAAACAACCTGATGCTGGGGTCTCCTGCTATAATCTGTTTACTAAGGTATCTTTCTCCCATGGTATCATCTCCCCATTTTGTGCCCCCTAGGTGTGAATTCTAATTGTTAATTGAGTCACCTATTCTTTCAGTCTGTCTGATAAACCTTTAGAGATTTGGATAGCCCTGGGTCTTCTTACTGGGGGGAACTGGTGCCAAATGGTCTGGGTGGTCAATGAGTCACATAGGCTTGTATAAGTGACTAGTTAGCTTACTGTTTAATTTGATTACTGTTTATGTTGGCTGTTCTTTAGCAATGTTAACTATCTTACTGTTTGCATAACGTGATCAAGCTCTTATCTGATTTTGTGTGGTATACATATATTCTGTGTGAGTTTATAATGAAGTGAGTTCCAGTTTGCACCTAAGCTAGTGTTGTTTAGTCCTTGGGTGCTCAGCTAAAATACCTGGATCCTAATTCTAGAGGGGAGGAAGCTGTATACTGACAGAAGCACCCAAGAGGGATGCCAGGTGCTTCTGTCACAGTATAAAAAGCCATTTTTTAAATTATGCATAGATCAGGGAAAGATTAAAATCCCTGTCATTCTATTTTTTTGCCATCTGTGTCCCATTAATGGAGACTTCCCTCCACTTCCTGTCATGGAAATGCAGCAGGAAGTGAGAGGAAATCTCTCCAAAGTAAAGAGGATTCCACTTCTGGATAGTTATCAATGGAACAGGTGACCCTACTGGAAGAATTCTCTTCATATCTTGTTCTGGGGATAACTGTATAGTTTTGAACTTCCCCTGACTTTCTGTCTCAGTGACGAGACAAATAGAGAGGATAAACCTCTCCTCTGGGAACACAGACAACTATAAAAAACTTGACAGAGGTTCAAAGTAAAAAAAAAAACAAAACAAAAAAGTTTTTGCTTCAGGTAAGTGTAGCCCTAAAGATTAAAGTCTCTTATTTGCTCCCTTTTTTAAAAACACAATTCAAATTGTTTTCTTATATTTGTTCAATACCTGTTGATCCTGCCAGAAATCCTGTGAGCTGATAACTTCCTGTGCTCTCTGTGTGTCTGTTGCACTGCTATATTATAGTTAAACGAGATAGAAAGCCGAAAACTCGATCTTCCGGAAGTGTTGATTTTATTGTTGCAGGTGCGGTACAGATAATACAAAAGCGTTTTGTCCTATAACCTTAGTAATAGCCATGGGCCATAGGCCGAAACGAGGAAGCGTTTGTTATCTGTATTGCATCTGCAACAGTAAAATCATCACTGTCGGAAGATCGGGTTGCCGGCTTTCTATTTATTTAATCCATGTTGTGTTCAGGTGTAAAGAAGACAACACAAGCCTAGTGCAACAATTGCTCACCTCCATTGCGTTATTTCCCTTCTACATACTACTAAAATTTACCTTGTTTCCATTCCTCTCTGAGGACTACAGGACCCTTCCCCATTTTGTAGATGAGTGTAAAGAGGAGGTTTTCTGTAGTTTTTCTGTGCTAGGGTGACAACACTGTTCCTGTCACGTACCTGGTGGATGAGTCTGACTTATGCAGTGGGTAACCTCCCTTACGACCCTGACTTGGGAACCCCTGGTAGAGTAGACAGGTGGCTCGGGAGTGCAGGATGGCACGAGGGTCGGACTGGGTCACTGGTGTTGATAGGAAGTCCGTAGGTGCACTCTTGCACAAGAAGCGTGTTCGTACAGGCTGGCAGCAGAAGTTCAGGAGGGCTAAGCAGGAGGGTGGTCGTAGGCAGTCCTGGGGTCGGTGCAGGTGGAAATCAGCAAAGTCAGGCGGGCCGGGTCGTAGGAACAGGTAATCAGAGTACAGGCAGATCAGACAGCAGAGTCTGTGTGCTGCTAAGGCAGTGGTTCTCAACTCCGGTCATCGGGACCCCCCAACAGGCCAGGTTTGCAGGATAACTGAAACACATCACAGGTATAATTTGCTGCTCAGTGATTGCAGTATTCTAGTCTGCATCTCCCCAAGGTAATACTTCAATTCTGGCCTGTTGGTGGGTCCCGAGGACCGGAGTTGAGAACCACTGTGCTAAGGTGTTTAAATAAGGCAGCTGGGCTCCAATCAATGAAATCACCCTGCACAACTGTTAACCCTTAGTGACCCCTGCGCTGGGTAGCAGATCCATGACATGCGTGCATAGGTGCAGAAAGTCCACTTTAGCCACAGATTCTCTTCCTAACAGTTCCTACATAAATACAGTACAGTGAGCATTGTCACTCTAAGACAGGATCACCTGTGACAATAAAAGGAAAAAAGCCTGAAAAAAGAAAACTAATGCATCCAATATGTTGTACCTCAAAGAATTGGTAAATTGCAATATTAATACATTATTGTTTTTGGATGTATATACACTTTAATGGCAGATTAAAGATCAGTTAGTGATCGAGGATCACCTAAGACTTGTGTGTGAATCCCACAGCTTCTATAGTTAGGGCTTTGTCTATCATAGCCTATTTCAACCTTTTCAATACAGAGAAACCCTTGAAATAACTTTCTCGTCTCAGGGAACCCCTGCTAAAAATTACTATATCTACAACTCATGATAAATTAGTGTGATGGTCAGTGGAAAAATGCTCCTTACACTTGGGAACAATTTCCCCCTTACAGATAGTTAAAGAGATCAATGGTGGATAAGTGGGAACTTATCTGAGAGATAAAAATTGCTCAATGCTCAAGGAACCTCTGGCAACCTCTGTAAGAACCCTAGGGTTCCACAAAACCCTGGTCTACCATGAGTAGTGATGGAAATATTCCTTCCTTTTAGCTATTTTCTCTTTTTTTACTTGATAATGGTCTTTTAAAAAAGGTCCCTGGACATCCAAATGTTACTAGGCAGCCTTGTGAATGATTCTACTCTGTTGAGTAGGATAGTTCCCGATAAAATATCAACTTGGTGTCCTACGACCACCTCTACAACCGGCCTTGTAATCTTACATGGTGACAGAAGTCCTCTGTGAATCCTGATATTGCTCCATTCAAAATAGGCACATTACCCCATATACAACATGTATCCTCCTATATATTGGAATAGCCCTGAATCTACCACAGACCACGTTGCCTTCACTCACCTGTTAGACCCCAGCCACTGTATTAATTTATCTCCTCTTTTACCTGTATATATAGCTGAGTGTGTGTATTATCACAACGCATGCCACATGTTTTATTAATTCACAAGAACTCTCTGATATCATATAATAATTTAATTGGATTAACTCCTTGCATACCACACTCTTCTATTCCTCATCAGTATAATATATGGGCAACTGAAAGAGAGACGTGGAGTTAACATATTTAGCATCTAAATGCTCCAGACTGAGGCTGTATTTGATGAGCTGGAGGGATATAAAACAACATCTTGTCAATTAAGTTTAAGGGCAGCTTTTACTCTGCCAGTTACCTGGCGTATTGTATGTTGGCACTAATGTTTGTTGCAATTAATACTTAAAGATTAGGTGGAAGGTTATGGGTTTGGGGAAAGTTACGGGTTACGTTGATGGTTATGGGTTAAGCTAAGAATTAGGGGTTGGTTAAGCATTATGAAGTAGGTCAAAGATTAGAGGTTGGGGTTGAGAGTTAGGGTTTGGGTTGAGGGTTATGTATTAGGTTGAGGGTTAGGGGTTGGGTTGATGGTCAAGTTTTAAGTTGAGAGTTAGGGTTTGGGTTGAGGGTTATGTATTAGGTTGAGAGTTAAGGGTTGGGTTGAGGGTTATGGAGTAGATTGAGGGTTAGGGGTTGGGCTGAGGGTTATGTAATAAATAGGTTGAATGTTATGGATTAATTTGATGGTTAAGGGTTGGGTTGATGGTCATGGATAAAGTTGAGAGTTAGGGGTTGGGTTGAGGGTTATGGATTAGGTTGAGAGTTAAGGGTTGGGTTGAGGGTTATGGAGTAGGTTGAGGGTTAGGGGTTGGGCTGAGGGTTATGTAATAAATAGGTTGAAGGTTATGGATTAAGTTGGTGGTTAAGGGTTGGGTTGATGGTCATGGATAAGGTTGAGAGTTAGGGGTTGGGTTGAGGGTTATGGATTAGGTTGACAGTTAAGAGATGGGTTGTTGATCAAGGATAAATATGAGGGTTAGGGGTTGGATTGAGGGTTATGTATTAAGTTGAGAGTTAGGAGTTGGGTTGAGGGTATGGATTAAGTTGCGGGTTAGGGGTTGGGTTGAGGGTTAGGGGTAGGGTTGAGATTTATGAATTAGGTTAATGGTTAGGGGTTAAGTTGAGGGCTATGGATGAGGTTGATGGTTAGGGTATGGGTTGAAAGTCGTGGTTAGGTTGGATGGTTATGGATCAGGTTGAGGGACAAGGGTTGGGTTGAGCGTTATGTATTAGGTTGAGGGTTATGGATTCGTTTGTAGGTTAAGGGTTAGGTAGAGAGTTATGGATTAAGTTGAGGGTTAGGGGTTGGGTTGAGGGTTAGGGGTTGGGTTAAGAGTTATGCATTAAGTTGAGGGTTAGGGATTAGGTTGAAAGTTATGAGTTAGGTTGAGGGTTAGGGGTTGAGTTGAAGGATATGGTTTAGGTGAATACTAGGGGTTGGGTTGATGAGTATGAGTTAGGTTGATGGTTAGGTTGAGCTTACATATATATATATATAGTTAAACCTCCCTCCAGTGATTAGGTTGAGGTGTAGAGTTGTCTGTGATCAGTCTATAGCTTTCTAGTCTGCTCGTATTTCACCTTCCTTACCTTTACTGCATATTACCGCAACGTACGGTAGTTTAGATACAGTCCCAAAAGTCGTAGTGTAAGTAGGTGCCAGATCAGCACTGAGGAGTTTTATGGTATGGTATCAGTTTTGAGTTAATGATACCTGATCCTTTAAGTATAGACTGACCTCTTGACATGTCTGTTGGGACTCCTAGGAGTTAGGTACCTATTGACATCATGATTTGCAATTTGTGTCCATTGTGTGTTTCAGAACATAGCACTGGTCATACAACAGTTAAAAGGAAAAAGAATGCTAAACCGGAGCCATCAGATAGGAATGGGTAAGTTACATTTACCAGCATTTCCCTGTTTGCTGATGGATAATATAAAGATTATGGCTGATTGAGGTCAGCGGGTGCACAGCGGGAAAAAATACCTGTGGCTAAAAATGTCCATAAAATTATTCTAAAATACCTATCAACATGTTTTATAGATCTCTGTGCCACATACAACTAAATTACTGCATCATACATCAGTATAAAACACGGCAGAGGTTCCAGCTATTACCTTTATTAGACAAAAAAATAATCTCCTGTGCACCTTTCTGAAACTAGTTTTTATGTGTCACTAGGGGCTCAATTTTTTTTTACACCTGGGCTGCCATTCTGTTAAACAATGAGACTACCTCAGGAGAACGCTGATTGGACAGGGGGGTGTCGGTTGATGAACTTATCCCAGAAGACTCAGTGGTGAACCTAGTTTCAGAGAGGAGCACGGGTAGGGTTTGTCTAATTTTCTGGATTTGGGCTTTAAGGTTCCACTTACATAGCTTTACATCAGCCTATGTCTTTCCGGCTGAGTGCCTACTGCAGCGGACAGCAATGGAGGGTCGGAATCTACCCCAGAAGACTGAGGACACCTTGTGGTGAAAAGGTATTACTGCGAGGGACAGCACTAGAGAATCAGTGACCTTTGCAGTCTTTGCTGCATTTTTTTTTTTTTACCCCACTTCCAGTCCGGGCCTTTCTGGCACTTTTTATTTACGTGGAACAATCAGTAATTTTTGCTAGAAAATTTGCGCAGCAGTTTTTCAAATACAATTTTTAGGAAAAAAATAAAATTTTTCGAATTAATGCAAAAAAAAAAAAAAAAACATAATACATGACCCAATTTTTTGTAAAATATAAAAGATGATGTTACACCAAGTACATAGATACCAAAAGCGTCATGGTTTAAAATTGCGCACACTCGTGCAATGCCGCTAAATGTCGTATATTTTACTCTCCATAGGCTACGCTTTAAAAGCCTTTACTGGTTACCACTTTAGATGTTCAGAGCAGGTCTGGTGCTAGAATTATTGCCCATGATCTGACGTTTGCGGTGATACCTCACATGTGTAGGACGATCGCTGTTTGCGTGCGCACGGGACAAACACGCGCATTTGCCTTTGCGCACGAGCACAGGGGGGCGGCGGCACTTTCATTTTTTTTTTTTTAATTATTAGCGAATTCATTTATTTATTTATTTTACACTGTTGCTTTAATTTTTTTATCACTTTTATTGCTGTCAGAAGGTATGTATGTATGTAAACATCCCTTGTGATAGTAATAGGCAGTGACAGGTATTCTATATGGAGGGGTCTGGGGTCTATAAGACCCCAAATCCCTACTCTGCCCTTAAAAGCATTCAAAACGCCATGATCGTTGTCTTTGAATTCTTTCGATTTGTTTTTTCTGCCCTTAAAAGCATTCAAAACGCCATGATCGTTGTCTTTGAATTCTTTCGATTTGTTTTTTAAAATGGCGCCGTTGACATCCGGGTAAACTGGAAGTGATGTTATGTCATCGCTTCCGGGTTACCATAGCCAATAGCCGATCAAAGCCGATCCCAGCTTTGTTTTTCTGTCCAGCCAGTCGATGGATTTGCTGGCTGGTCGCTCGGGTCTCCGGGAGATGGAGGAGGAGAAGCATCCTCTCCCGCTGCTTGTAAAAGCACTCCAGTGGCTACTTAGCCGCTAGGATTGCATTTACAAGAGAGCTGACTGCCAGCTCTAAAAAACGGTACCGGGATGCAGACATCATGCTGGTATAACCACCGAACGTCCAGTGGCATACCGGTGCTTTGCCGGTCCAGAAGTGGTTACTTTATGAGAGCTTGGTCTACTTTGGAGCTGGGCTTTGCCAACCGCCTAACTGTAAATATACATCATTACTTTAGCTTTGGCAGCAGCTAGCTGCCATAACTCCAATATGTTTATTTACAGTAGGTGGCCGGCTTTCGTGCTTAAAGGTATTTTTTCTTTTCCTTCTTAAAGTTAAAATTACATATTTTTTTTAAAGGTAAATGAGGTATTTGGGGTCTTTTGACCTCAGATCTCTCAATAAAGAGGACCTGTCATCTTCATTTCTATTACAAGCAGGGTTGCCAACCGCCAGTAAATTTACTGACAGTTTGTAAAAATCAGTGATCAGGGTCTGATAATCTGTCATACGGTGCTGATTTTTTAAGTGTAAACCAGGCAAATTACTTGATATTTGTATTGTCAGTGTCTTCATGCTGTGTTTAAATATCAATTGTCTTAGTTTTAATAGGAGTTCTGTTATTTTTCAAGCTGCCAGTAAAAAATGTGCTCCGCCAGTAAATTTACCAGGTTTTGCCAGTAAAAAATGCTGCGGGAGGTTGGCACCACTGATTACAAGGAGTGTTTACATTCATTGTAATAGGAATAAAATTGATAAAAAAGGGGACAGTGTAAAAAAAAACAAAAAAAAAAAACAAAAAAGTAAAATAAATAAGAAAAAAAAAAATTAAAGCGCCCCATCCCTCCAAGCTCACGCTCATGTGCAGAAGCAAACGCATACGTAAGTTATGCCCACATATGTAAACAGTGTTCAAAGCACACATGTGAGGTATCACCGCGATCGTTAGAGCGAGAACAATAATTCTAGCACTGGAACTCATTTGTAACTCTAAACAGGTAACCTGTAAAATTTTTCAAAGTGTGGCTTATGGAGATTTTTAAGTACCATAATTTGCTGCCATTCCACGGGTGTGCGCAATTTTAACCACTTCCCGCCCAACGACGTCATATGACGTCGCGGACTTTGATTGTGGATATCTGAGTGATAGGGGAAGCTACAGGCATCATTCAGATATCTTCTTTTAGATCCGGCAATTCCCTGCACCGTAAGAACAATCATAGGGGCTGTTCAGCAGCTTGATCGTTCTCGCAGGCAGTGCTTCTCTCGGCTCGCCCGTACGATCGCCGAGAGGGAGAAGGAATCAGTCTATGCCAGAAGTTTACCATAGAGCATCCGGCGGGCCAGATGGCCCCTGGGCGTCTCTATGATCTTTCGGAGGCCGGCCGCGATGTTATGACGTCACGCCCGGCCTCTGCATTTGAAAAAATGCCGCTGCCTCTACTGGGAAGCCAGGATAGTTTTTTTTTTTTTTTTCAGACTTCCCAGCCTAGAGGCGAGATCTGGGGTCTTAATGACCCCAGACCTCTCTGTAAAGAGGACCTGTCATGCACTATTCCTATTACAAGGGATGTTTACATTCCTTGTAATAGGAATAAAAGTGATGAAAAAAGAGTTAAAAGAAGGCATCTAAATAGAAAAATAAAAGTAAAATAAACAATAAGCGCCCCGTCCCCGCGTGCTCGCGTGCAGAAGCGAAAGCATACCTAGGTCGTGCCCACATATTTAAACGACGGTCAAACCACTCATGTGAGGTATCGCCACGAACGTTAGAGTGAGAGCATCAATTCTAGCACAAGACCCCCTCTGTAACTCTACAGGTAGCCTGTAAAGAAAATTAAAGCATCGCCTATGGAGATTTTCAAAGAGTGACATGTTAGGTATCTGTTTACCCGGCGTAACATCAGCTTTACTGTTGTTTTTTTTAATGTATGAAACTGTTTTTTTTTCCAAAAAAAAAGCGTTTGAAAAATGACTGTGCAAATACCGTGCTAGATAAAAAGTTGCAACGACCACCATTTCATTCCCTAGGGTCTGTTTGGGGGTTCTGAGTAATTTTCTAGCAAAAAAATTATAATTTTTACATGTAGGAGAGAAGCGTCAGAATTGGCCTGAGTAGCAAGTGGTTAAAGTACTGAGGAAGTCACATGACCGTGATGACACGTGTAGGGTGGAGTCAGGTGACACTGCTGCACACAGGAAGTGAGGTGGGAACCTTTGTATCCAGCTGTCCATCACAGGAGCTGTTTGTTTTGTAAACCCTCACATACAATAGCTCACAAAAGTAAGTACACCTCTCACAGTTTTGTAAATATTTTATTCTATCTTTTCATGTGACAACACTACAGAAATCACACTTTGCTACAATGTAAAGTAGTGAGTGTACAGCTTGTATAACAGTGTAAATTTGCTGTCCCCTCAAAGTAACTCAACACACAGCCATTAATGTCTAAACCACTGGCAACAAAAGTGAGTACATCCCTAAGTGAAAATGTCCAAATTGGGCCCAAATTGTCAATATTTTGTGTGGCCACCATTATTTTCCAGCACTGCCTTAACCCTCTTGGGCATGGAGTTCACCAGAGCTTCACAGGTTGGCACTGGAGTCCTCTTCCCCTCCTCCATGACGACATCACAGAGCTGGTGGATGTTAGAGACCTTGCGTTCCTCCACCTTCCATTTGAGGATGCCCCACAGATGCTCAATAGGGTTTAGGTCTGGAGACATGCTTGGCCAGACCATCACCTTTACGCTCAGCTTCTATAGCAAGGCAGTGGTCATCTTGGAGGTGTGTTTGGGGTCGTTATCATGTTGGAATACTGCCCTGCGGCCCAGTCTCCAAAGGGAGGGGATCATGCTCTGCTTCAGTAGGTCACAGTACATGTTGGCATTCATGGCTCCCTTAATGAACTGTAGCTCCCCATTGCCGACATCCCTCATGCAGCCCCAGACTATGACACTCCCACCACCATGCTTGACTGTAGGCAAGACACACTTGTCTTTGTACTCCTCACCTGGTTGCCATAACACACGATTGACACCATCTGAGCCAAATAAGTTTATCTTGGTCTCATCAGACCACAGGGCATGGTTCCAGTATTCCATATCCTTTGTCTGCTTGTTTTCAGCAAACTGTTTGCAGGTTGGGACGACAGCCATGCAGACCAATTTGATGCAGTGTGCGGCGTATGGTCTGAGCACTGACAGGATGACCTCTCACCCATTCAACCTCTGCAGCAATGCTGGCAGCACTCATACATCTATTTCCCAAATACAACCTCTGGATATAACGCTGAACATGTGCACTCAACTTCTTCAGTCGACCATGGCGGGGCCTGTTCTGAGAGGAACCTGTCCTGTTAAACCGCTGTATGGTCTTGGCCACCGTGCTAGAGCTCAGTTTCAGGGTATTGACAATCTTCTTATAGCCTAGGCCATCTTTATGTAGAGCAACAATTCTTTTTTCAGATCCTCAGAAAGTTCTTTGCCATGACTGGCCATGTTGAACTTCCAGTGACCAGTATGATAGAGTGAGAGCAATAACACCAAATTTAACACACCTGCTCCCCATTCACACCTGAGACCTTGTAACACTAATGAGTCATATGACACCGGGGAGAGAAAATGGCTAATTGGGCCCAATTTAGACATTTTCACTTAGGGGTGTACTCACTTTTTTTTTTTTTCAAACTGTAGTGTTATAATGATAGCGCTGTCCACAATGTTACACATCAGCGCTACAGACTCATTCAATTTTTATAAACACATATGTGAATGCAGCCATGCTAAAAGTTATTAAAACATTCAAGCAAAACACATCAAAAAAGAGCTACACATTAATTGTAACAGATAGTCCAATAGTGTTTGCACAGTGCTTTCAGCAAATAAATTCCACAAGCTGTTTAATAAGTGGGTGAGGGATCCACGTGAGTCAGAGAGTAAGATGAAAGTCCATAACAAACATTGCCAGCCACCAGGTTCCTTAAGACACCACCAGTGATCCACTCCCTAGTCCCTATGTAGTGCCCACTTACCGGACACCGACTTGCAAAGGACTGTCAGCAGTGCAGGTGTTTATATATACTGACGGGCTCTACCCAAGTCGGTGTCCGGCAAGTGGGCACTACATAGGGAGTGGATCACTGGTGGTGTCTTAAGGAACCTGGTGGCTGGCAATGTTTGTTATGGACTTTCATCTTACTCTCTGACTCACGTGGATCCCTCACCCACTTATTAAACAGCTTGTGGAATTTATTTGCTGAAAGCACTGTGCAAACACTATCGGACTATCTGTTACAATTAATGTGTAGCTCTTTTTTGATGTGTTTTGCTTGAGTGTACTCACTTTTGTTGCCAGCGGTTTAGACATAAATGGCTGTGTTGAGTTATTTTGAGGGGACAGCAAATTTACACTGCTATACAAGCTGTACACTCACTACTTTACATTGTAGCAAAGTGTCATTTCTTCAGTGTTGTCACATGAAAAATATTTACAAAAGTGTGAGGGGTGTACTCACTTTTGTGAGATACTGTATATATATATACTTAACTTCTTTGGCTGACCATGGAGAGGCCTGTTCTGAGTGGAACCTGTCCTGTTAAACCGCTGTATGGTCTTGGCCACCGTGCTGCAGCTCAGTTTCAGGGACTTGGCAATCTTCTTATAGCCTAGGCCATCTTTATGTAGAGCAACAATTCTTTTTTTCAGATCCTCAGAGAGTTATTTGCCATGAGGGGCCATGCTGAACTTCCAGTGACCAGTATGAGAGAGTGAGAGTGATAACACCAAATTTAACACACCTGCTCCCCATTCACACCTGAGACCTGAAACACTAACGAGTCACATGACACCAACGAGGGAAAATGGCTAATTGGGCCTAATTTGGCCATTTTCACTTAGTGGTGTACTCACTTTTGTTGCCAGCGGTTTAGACATTAATGGCTGTGTGTTGAGTTATTTTGAAGGGACAGCAAATTTACACTGTTATACAAGCTGTACACTCACTACTTTACATTGTAGCAAAGTGTCATTTCTTCAGTGTTGTCACATGAAAAGATAGAATAAAATATTTACAAAAATGTGAGGGGTGTACTCACTTTTGTGAGATAATGTGTATATATATGTATATATATAATGTTTGGGGGTTCTAAGAAATTTTTAGCAAAAAAATACAGATTTTTACTTGTAAACAACAAATGTTAGAAAAAGGCCTGGTCTTGAAGTGGTTAAATGCTGTTGCAGCTTAATGAATGGATATTAATGTGGGGGCATCACAATTTTTTTAATGTCACTCACAGCTCCATTCACATTGGACCACGGTCTGTACAGTTATTGTTCCACCAGTAATAATACTGAGGTAGGCGATCCAAAATCATTTTTTTAGCCGTGTGACTGTAATGTTCACATTTCAATGAAAATAACTCACTTTTTTAAAAAAAATAAGAATCTCTATGTTGGTATTTTAGTGTCATGAATTGAGCACTATAGTATAAAAGTAAAAGCTCTCCATGGATGCAGACTTGTGTCCTCTGCTCATACTGACCTAGGAGTGGCTGTTTATGAGCTATATCACTGTTTGCTGGACACAATCCATCGCCCTATAACATGTAATCTTCAAGCCGTGTGAATGGAACAGATGGAACGCTGAAACATTGATAATACTCCAGATGATGGGTGGAGGCTCAGGGGGTGGGGGTCATTTCTGTAAGCAATATCTTAAAAGAACTATAAATATGTGAGAGCCTGCAGCGTAGAAAGAAATGTTTCACACCAGTAATTGAGATGCAGCAGCAAAACGGAACAAGACAAATTCTCCACGAGATCCAAATAGATGAATAATAACTAATAAATTCAATCAGCACTCACCTAAAGCAGGATAGAGTCACATCAGAATAAACTTCTCTGATTCTTAGATTGCAACACTGCAACCACTACCATCCAGATCAGTGGTCTCCATACTGAGGCCTATGGGCTGTATGCAGCCCTTTCTTAGCCTTTATGTGGCACTTGGGGCACTATTCTTCCCACTGACACCAATGATGGGGCACTATTCTTCCCACTGACCCCAATGATGGGGCACTATTCTTCCCACTGACCCCAATGATGGGGCACTATTCTTCCCACTGACCCCAATGATGGGGCACTATTCTTCCCACTGACCACAATGATGGGGCACCATTCCTCCCAATGACACCAATGATGGGGCACTATTCTTCCCACCGACACCAATGATGGGGCACTATTCTTCCTACCGACACCAATGATGGGGCACTATTCTTCCCACTGGCACCAATAATGGGGCACTATTCCTCCCACTGATAACAATTATGGAGCACTATTCCTCTCACTGATACCAATGATGAGGCACTATTCCTCCCACTGACACCAATGATGGGGCACTATTCCTACCACTGATACCAATGATGGGGCACTATTCCTCCCATTGACACCAATTATGGAGCACCATTCCTCCCGCTGACACCAATGATGAGGCACTATTCATCCCACTGACACCAATGATGGGGCACTATTCATCCCACTAATACCAACGATGGGTCACTATTCCTACCACTGATACCAATGATGGGGCACTATTCCTCCCACTGGTACCAATTATGGGACACTATTCCTCCCACTGACACCAATGATGGGGCACTATTCCTCCCAATAACACCAATGATGGGGCACTATTCCTCCCACTGACACCAACGATGGGTCACTATTCCTCCAACTGACACCAATGATGGGGCACTATTCCTCCCAATAACACCAATGATGGGGCACTATTCCTTCCACTGGCACCAATGATAGGGCACTATTCCTTCCACTAACAACAATGATGTGGAACTATTCCTTCCACCAATACCAACGATGGGGCACCATTCCTCCAACTGACACCAACAATGGGGTACTATTCCTCCCATTGACACGAATGATAGGGCACCATTCACCCTACTGATATCGACAATGGGACACTATTCCTCCCACCGATACCAATGATGGGGCACTATTCCTTCCACAACATTAATTATTGGGCTATTTCTCCCACCCAAGCGTCAAGAACTGGGAATTTATTGTTATTCTCGAGGATGAAAATGATGCCATCTACCATCGAATTAGGGAAATCAGTCCTGGTTCAGATCCTCTTCTTTTCCAGATCACAAAGATGTCAGCACAAGGGTCCTTGGTTCAACTCCCACCCATGGCCCTACCTGCGTAGTGTTTGCACGTTCTCCCTGTGCCTGCATGGCACACGCCAAATACATGCTGGTAGTATATGAATGTGAGCTAGGGATTCTAGATTGTAAGCTCCTTGAAGTCAGGGACTGATGTAAATGTACAATGTATATGTAAAGAGCTGTGTAAATTGATGGCCCTATACAAGTACCTGAAATAATTAAATTAACGGCTAAAATATAACAATTTTTATTACAAAGTCTTAAAAAAGGTTAATTTTATCATTAAACCCATCAAAGTAAAGTTACAGATACGGTGTGGCCATACTAATGAACAAATGATCCAAGAAGTTGATGCGTTTCACCTATTAGCTTCCTCAGGACCTGTTTATCTTGGTTGCAAAGGAATGGCCTAGCCAGAAGAAGAAGCACAACAATCAAAAACAATTCTATAATATTTTTGGTATGATCATCATCCTATGTCTTTCAATGTTAACTTACGCATCACTTTAAAAGTATTGCTTGAGGGTGATGGTACCATATACAGTATTTGTAACAAATAAAAGATTCCAGTGGAGTAAAAAAATGACATACGGATGCGAACCTATGAATAAACAATATAGATTAACAAACAGCTACCAGCTACACAGCTAACTAGCACTGCTAGGAACCAGATCTAGGCACTAGTAGGGGAAGTCCTAAATACCTTCCCAGCAACCAGCACCAGGTGGAGACTGATTACCGGAGACTGCTGGCTGCTGGGAGACACCTGCTGGTGGACACTGGAACTGCAACCTCCCAATCTGGGAAGCACAGTGCCACCAGCAGGGGATTCAGGTCCTGACACATGTATAGCTCAATCCACATAGAGCCATGGTCTTTACAGTTATTGTTCCCCCCGTATTACAGTTGAGGTCGGCGATACAATAAGCCAATTTGTAAAGCTTTAACCCCAGGATATCTCAGGAATCTTTATTTTAGGCATATCACTGTTATTTTCACATCCTGAGCTAAAAATATCTATCACTACTAGGGGACATCTCAATTTTTAAAATGTCTCTCTCAATCCACATAGGGCCATGGTCTATACGGTTATTGTTCTACTTGTACAGTTGAGGCTCAATTCACAAAGCTTTAGGCTGGGTTCACACTGAGGAACGGAGCGACTCACAGCAAGGGTCCTGTGCGGCCCCATTCACCATTTCAGGTCCGGGCCTAAATTTTTGGCTGAATTTGGACCTGAAATGGACTAAAAGACGCACAGGACTCCTGTGCAAATTGCACTGGAGCCACTCTGGAGATGTGTGAACCGAACCGGCTCCATAGAGAGCCGATCACAATCTCCTGTCATGCGAATTTCCATGCGGTGAAACCTACATCACTAGTGTGAACCTGGCCTTAACCTCAGGATTAGAATTGTTATTTTAGCCATGTAAATTTTATTTTCAAAATGCATTGGACTCTGCTAAAAATAACTCACTTTTTTGAAAATAAGTAACCCTATCCTTGTGTGTTGGCTTAGTGAATTAAACCTTATAATATACAGTGTTATACTTTAGTATACCCTAAGTAGTTAGTGAGAAGCTCACAGTATGCAGTGAAATCAAAACAAGCCATTTAAATACAGGAGAGGAGCCCATGCAACGCTGGAAGGCTGGAAGTCAGATTAAGGCCCCATTCACACTATGTATCAATATACCTACATTAGCACTGACAGTGCAGTGTAACACATTATACACTATATTATCAAAAGTATTGGGACGCCTGCCTTTACTCACACATGAACTATAATGGCATCCCACTCTTAGTCCATAGAGTTCAATACTGAGTTGGCCCATCCTTTGCAGCTATAACAGCTTCAACTCTCCTGGGAAAGCTGTCCACAAGGTTTAGGAGTGTCTATGGGAATGTTTGACCATTCTTCCAGAAGAGCATTTGTGTGGTCAGACACTGATGTTGGACGAGAAGGCCTGGCTTGCAGTCTCCGCTCTAATTCATCCCAAAGGTGTTCTATCGGGTTAAGGTGCCGGGAAGTCAAGTTCCTCCACCCCAAACTTGCTCATCCATGTCTTTATGGACCTTGCTTTGTGCACTGGTCCTAATCATTTGGTGGAGGGGGGATTATGTTGTGGGGTTGTTTTTCAGGGGCTAGGCTTGGCCCCTTAGTTCCAGTGAAGGAAGCACTTAAGGTGTCGGCATACCAAGACATTTTGGACAATTTCATGCTCCCAACTTTGTGGGAACAGTTTGGGGATGACCCCTTCCTGTCCCAACATGACTGTGCACCACTGCACAATGCAAGGTCCATAAAGACATGGATGAGCGATTTTGGGGTGGAGGAACTTGACTGGCCTGCACAAAGTCTTGACCTTAACCTGACAGAACACCTTTGGGATGAATTAGAGCGGAGACTGAGCTAGGCCTTCTCCTTCAACATCAGTGCCTGACCTCACAAATGCCCTTCTGGAAGAATGGTCAAACATTCCCATAGACACTCCTAAACCTTGTGGACAGCCTTCCCAGAAGAGTTGAAGCTGTTATAGCAAAGGATGGGCCAACTCAATATTGAACCCTACAGACCAAGACTGGAATGCCATTAAAGTTCATGTGCGTGTAAAGGCCGGTGTCCCAACACTTTTGGTAATATACTGTATGCTTTTTTCTTAATACTCTGCCTTTATTGCATTTATTATTACCTCCCCAATGGGCACATACTTGAATTTTCACTCTGTTGTTCACGCCTGACATTTCCGCATGTGCCGCCCCCTACTGTGTGCTTTGGTTCTTCCCACAGGTTGCTTTAGGTCTCTACAGGGCACAGCAATGATGTACAGCTAGTGGATGCAACCATAGCACATAGAGGTGCTGGTCATATAATTAGAATATCATCAAAAAGTTGATTTATTTCATCAATTCCATTCAAAAAGTGAAACTTGTATATTATATTCATTCATTACACAAACTGATATATTTCAAATGTTTATTTCTTTTAATTTTGATGATTATAACTGACGACTAAGGAAAATCCCAAATTCCGTATCTCAGAAAATTAGAATATTGTGAAAAGGTTCAATATTGAAGACATCTGGTGCCACAATCTGATCAGCTAATTAACTCAAAACACCTGCAAAGGCCTTTAAATGGTCGCTCAGTCTAGTTCTGTAGGCGACACAATCATGGGGAAGACTGCTGACTTGACAGTTGTCCAAAAGACGACCATTGACACCTTGCACAAGGAGGGCAAGACACAAAAGGTCATTGCAAAAGAGGCTGGCTGTTCACAGAGCTCTTTGTCCAAGCACATTAATAGAGAGGCGAAGGGAAGGAAAAGATGTGGTATAAAAAAAGTGTACAAGCAATAGGGATAACCGCACCCTGGAGAGGATTGTGAAACAAAACCCATTCAAAAATGTGGGGGAGATTCACAAAGAGTGGACTGCAGCTGGAGTCAGTGCTTCAAGAACCACTGTGCACAGATGTATGCAAGACATGGGTTTGAGCTGTCGTATTCTTTGTGTCAAGCCACTCTTGAACAACAGACAGTGTCAGAAGCATCTCACCTGGGCTAAAGACAACAAGGACTGGACTGCTGCTGAGTGGTCCAAAGTTATGTTCTCTGATGAAAGTAAATTTTGCATTTCCTTTGGAAATCAGGGTCCCAGAGTCTGGAGGAAGAGAGGAGAGGCATACAATCCACGTTGCTTGAGGTCCAGTGTAAAGTTTCCACAGTCAGTGATGGTTTGGGGTGCCATGTCATCTGCTGGTGTTGGTCCACTGTGTTTTCTGAGGTCCAAGGTCAACACAGCCATATAACAGGAAGTTTTAGAGCTCTTCATGCTTCCTGCTGCTGACCAACTTTATGGAGATGCAGATTTCATTTTCCAACAGGACTTGGCACCTGCACACAGTGCCAAAGCTACCAGTACCTGGTGTAAGGACCATGGTATCCCTGTTCTTAATTGGCCAGCAAACTCGCCTGACCTTAACCCCATAGAAAATCTATGGGGTATTGTGAAGAGGAAAATGCGATATGCCAGACCCAACAATGCAGAAGAGCTGAAGGCCACTATCAGAGCAACCTGGGCTCTCATAACACCTGAGCAGTGCCACAGACTGATCGACTCCATGCCACGCCGCATTGCTGCAGTAATTCAGGCAAAAGGAGCCCCAACTAAGTATTGAGTGCTGTACATGCTCATACTTTTCATGTTCCTACTTTTCAATTGGCCAAGATTTCTAAAAATCCTTTCTTTGTATTGGGTTTAAGTGATATTCTAATTTTCTGAGATACTGAATTTGGGATTTTCCTTAGTTGTCAGTTATAATTATCTAAATTAAAAGAAATAAACATTTGAAATATATCAGTCTGTGTGTAATGAATGAATATAATATACACGTTTCACTTTTTGAATGGAATTAGTGAAATAAATCAACTTTTTGAGGATATTCTAATTATATGACCAGCACCTGTAGTGTAATTTTAATTTACTTTTTAAATAAATTTGATATACTTCACCATGGGAAGCTTCTCTTTTTATCCCCCATCTGGGCATGCCCTCCTTTGAGAGCGTAAAGATACAAGAGCGCTGCCTTCTGGTTGAAGTATCGAGGAATGCGAGAGGAATAACAGCCATACATGCATTTAACTACCTGTAATGGGGGTCAACTATGTCTGGTGAGTGAGCTGTGTGTATATACGTTGGTGGAGAGGAATCACGGCACGGTTCTTGCGTGGAAACATCTTGGTGTTGGTGGATTCTCAATTCCTATAGTCTTATTCTTGGACTATAGGAAGCCTTCCTGCCACTATCCACAATCTTTGCACTAGATACAGTATATATTTTTTATTGTTTATATTTTTATTTTCATAAAAATGTTTTTGATTACAATATGTTCAATATGTGTGTTTTTTGTTTTGTTTATGAACACTTTTTGGTGATAATGTTATGACTCATTATGGGTTATGAGAGTGCGGTTTATTCTTTGACACTACAGATATCCGACCAAGTAGATCTCCTATATTTAACAAGTTTATTTGTTCTTTTATTTATTTTTTGTATTCTAGCAATAGTAGCACTTTATTATACCACATTTGCACAGGTTTAGGTTACATAACCCATTCCTTATATTTATAGATATTAAATAGATTTGTGAATTACCTTTAAACTTACTTAACCCCTCCAGCCCAGGTTTGGAGAGGTATATTGGATCTGAAAACACAAATTACCTCTTTCTCCTGTTTCCAGGTAGAAACTCTGCCACATCGACCCAGGCACAAGATTCGGAGAAGATATTCGCCCCCGGGCGGCCCTGGCTATTTTTAGAGCCCTTTCTTTAGAAAATAACATTTTGCTACACTCTTTAGGTGACTCTACTTGCTGCACTCATTGGACTCTGGAGACCCCTGCTGGCTACATCCTGCATTGCAGGTTACCCTAAGCATTCCAATGTTCTCCACTTGACCTCCGGAAGATTTACCCCCCTTCGTAACCAGGCCATTTGTTTGCGATACGGCACTGCGCCGCTTTAACTGACAATTGCGTGGTCGTGCGATGTTGTACCCAAACAAAATGTATGTCCTTTTTTTTCCCCACAAATAGAGCTTTCTTTTGGTGGTATTTGACCACTTCTGCGGTTTTTATTTTTTGTGCTATAAACAAAAAAAACAATATTTTTTACTTTTTGCTATAATAAATATCCCGAAATGTTTTTAAAAAAAACAAATTTCTTCCTCAGTTTAGGCTGATATGTATTCTTCTACATATTTTTGGTAAAATAAAATCGCAATAAGTGTATATGGATTGGTTTGCGCAAAAGTTATCACGTCTACAAAATAGGGAGTAGATTTATGGCATTTTTATTACTATTTTTTTTTTTTACTAGTAATGGCGGCAATCTGAAATTTTTAGTGGGACAGCGATATTGCAGCGGACAGATCGGACACTTTTTTGGAACCAGTGACATTTATAGAGCGACCAGAGCTAAAAATACTTTGATTACTGTATAAATGTAATTGACAGGGAAGGGGTTAACACTAGGAGGCGATCAAGGGGTTCCCTAGGGAGGTGCTTTCTAACTGTGGGGGGAATGTAGTGACTGGGAGTAGAGATGGATCGCTGTTCCTGATTACTAGGAACAGCAGATCTCTCTCTACTTCCCTGACAGAATGGGGATCTGTCTATTTACATTGACAGATCACCGTTCTGTCTCTCTAAGGAGAGATCGCGGGTGACCGGCGGACATCATGGCCACGTGCAGCGGCTCTGGCGTCACGCCATGGGCGCTCAAGCCCCCTATAGCACTTAACCACTTCCTTACTGGGCACTTAAACCCCCCTCCTGCCCAGACCAATTTTCAGGTTTCAGCGCTGTCGCATTTTGAATGACAATTGCGCGGTCGTGCGACGTTGTACCCAAATAAAATTGATGTCCTTTTTTCCCCACAAATAGAGCTTTCTTTTGGTGGTATTTGATCACCTCTGCGGTTTTTATTTTTTGCGCTATGAACAAAACCAAGAGCGACAATTTTGAAAAAAGAACAATATTTTTTACCTTTTGCTCTAATAAATATCCCAAAAAAAAAAAAAAAATTATTTATTGGGTTTGGCCGATTTATATTCTTCTACATATTTTTGGTAAAAAAAATCGCAATCGGCGTTTATTGATTGGTTTGCGCAAAAGTTATCGCGTCTACAAACTATGGGAATTGATTTATGGCGTTTTTATTATATTATTTTTTTTACTAGTAATGGCGGCGATCTGCGATTTTTATCGGGACTTTGATATCCGGGCGGACATGTCGGTCATTTTTGACACTTTTTTGGGACCAATGACATTTATTCAGCGATCAGAAATTTAAATGTCCACTGATTACTGTATAAATGTCATTGGCAGTGAAGGGGTTAACCTGCAGGGGGCAGTGAAGGGGTTAAATATGTTCCCTGGGTGTGTCCTAACTGTGGGGGGGCGGGGTTGGCCAGGACATAACAGATCTAACTGATCCCAGTGACAGGGATCAGTAGATCTGTTTGTCCCCTGTCACAGAACGGGGAACCGCCGTGTTTACATCGGCGGTTCCCCGTTCTACAGCTCTGTAAGGCGATCGCGGGTCAGGAGCGGACATCGAGTCCGCCCGACCCGCGGGCACGCCCACGCAGCGTGCGGCGGCGGCGCGCGCGCGCCGCCGCCGCCCAGTGCGCGCAGGGGGCATGTAAAGGGGCGGACTTCCATGGACGTCCACCCGGATTTTCAGGTCCGCGCTGTAGACGTCTTTTGTCTATAGCGCGGACCTGTACAGGTTAAAGCAGCTGAGGTACAATGACGGCGATTCGCGCAGCCGTGCCAACCTGCCGCAGTAAAACTGGTTGGCAAGGGGTTAATGAGTTAAAATTGTATACAGCGGGTACAATAAGTATTGAACACGTCACCATTTTTTTAGGTAAATATATTTCTAAAAGTGCTATTAACATGAAATTTTTATTACGTCGGTAACAACCTATGCAGTCCATACATACAAATAAGTTCAGAAATTAACCTCTTACCAACCGGGCCTGTTTTTTGGGTTCGGTGTTTACAAGTTAAAAACATTTTTTTTGCTGTAAAATTACTTAGAACCCCCAAAAATGATATATTGTTTTTTTTAACACCCTAGAGAATAAAATGGCGGCCATTGCCAAACGTTATGTCACACCGTATTTGCGCAGCGGTCTTCCAAGCGTGCTTTTTTTAAAAATAAATTCCGTTTTTTTAGTTAAAAAATAAGAAAACAGTAAAGTTAGGCCATTTTTTCCCATATTGTGAAAGATAATGTTACGCCGAGTAAAATGATACCCAACATGTCACGCTTCAACATTGCGACCACTTGCGGAATGGCGACAAACTTTGCAACTTAAAAATCTCCATTGGCGACGTTTGAAAAATTCTACGGGTTAGCAGTTTTGCGTAACAGAGGAGGTCTAGTGCTAGAATTATTGTTCTCGCTCTAACGATCGTGGCGATACCTCACATGTGTGGTTTGAACACCATTTTCATATGTGGGCAGGACTTACGTATGCATTCGCTTCTGCGTGCGAGCTCGCAAGGACGGGGCGCTTTCAATTTTTTTTTTTTAATTATTTATTTTGCTTTTTACTTTTTATTTTTACACTGTTCTTTTAAAAAAAAAATTTATCAATTTTATTCCTATTACAAGAAATGTAAACATTCCTTGTAATTGAAAAAAGCATGACAGGTCCTCTTAAATATGAGATCTGGGGGTCAAAAAGACCTCACATCTCAGATTTACACTAAAATGCAAAAAAAAAAAAAATTAAATTGAACAAAATGACATCTCAAAAAAAAAAAATGGGCCCTTTAAGACCGCTGGGTGGACGTGACTTCTGATGTCATTTCCGCCCGCCATGTTATGGAGCCGAGTGAGCGGCTTCAGCCACTCAGTCGGCTCACGGACACTGGGGGGGACGCAATCATCTCCGCCGCTGCCGGCGGGTCCGGTAAGCGGCGGAGATGACGAGAAAGTGGCGGGAGGGGGGGGTCACCTCTCCCGCCGCTGATAAAAGTAGGGTTGCCACCTCATCCCTTTAAACCCAAACACATGAATTACACAGGTTGTTCTGAGGATAATTTAATGCAGATGAGGCACCAAGTGAGTTTAATTACCACCTTAATCTGCCAAAGAACCTGTGTAATTCATGTGTGTTTGGTTTTAAAGGGATGAGGTGGCAACTCTAGATAAAAGTGATCTCGCGGCGAATACGCCGCTAAGACCACTTTTATCTTGGAGAGAATCGCCAGCTGAAAAAAACGGTATCTGAATGATGCCTGCAGCTGCAGGCACCATTCAGATATCACCACTCAAACCCAAGGACGTCAATGTACGTCCTTGGTCGTCAAGTGGTTAAGTTATGTGTAATAAAATGGTATGACACAGGGAAAAAGTATTGAACATTGAAGAAAAGGAGGTGCAAAAAAGGCATGGAAAGCCAAGACACCAGCTGAAATCTATCAGTAATTAGAGAGCAATCCTGCCCCTTGTCAGTGTAAATTAATATCAGCTGGTTCAGTCTCAACTGATGGCCAATAAAAAGGCGTCTCATTACCAAGGTGTCACACAAGAAACATCCCATGATGGGTAAAAGCAAAGAGCTCTCTCAAGACCTTTGCAACTTTATTGCAAAACATACTGAAGTCATTGGTTACATGGGGTACAGAAGATATACTGGTGTCGCCAGTTAAACACATTTCATCTTTAGAGGGCTCTTGATAAAGTCTGGCCTCTCACTACAGAATGATTGAGTCTTGTCACACCTTGAGAGCCAGTTCACACTGAGGCGACTTGTCAGGCGACTCAAGTCGTCTCCATGCAGTGCAATGGAACCATTCTAATAGGAGCGACTCAGGTTGCTCCGACTTAGAAAAAGGTTCCTGTTATACTTTTGGGGCGACTTGCATTGACTTCTATTACAGAAGTCGTTTGCAAGCCACGCTGAAGTCGCGCTGTGCGGGGTCGCAATGAGTCGCCCCGCAAGTCGGATCGCCTCAGTGTGAACCGGCTCTTACACTGCTAGAAGACTGAAAAAGTGAAGGCGGCTGGGAGCAGAAGAACCAGCTGATTCCCAATAGACGAAATGATGCTCTTATTATTTACATTTTTTTTTTTTACAATAAGGCTCCATGCACACTGTATCTCAAAAATGACAGTTTTTGGTCGTTTTGGCGTTTTTTTTAACAGCCCAAAAACGCCACTTTATTTTATCCTATGTGTCCATGCACACATGGTCATTTATTGTCTTTTATCAGCAGTGGCGTTTTTGGGCTGTTATCTGAACGCCCTGAATTGGCGTTCAAAAGTCGTTCTCCTGACCACAAAAAACGCCAGATGCCGCTAAACGCCGATATATCGGCGTCTGACGTTTTTTGCAGTCCTCAATGGAAGCCAATGAAGTAAAAAAAAAAATGCCAAAAAACGCCGACGCCGAAAAACGCCGCTAAATGCCGCTAAACGCTGCTTACAAAACACTGCAAATAGAACGTTTTGTGAACAGCGTCTCCTGCCCGACGCTGAAAGAGCCCTATAGCGTCCAGTGTGCATGGAGCCTAAGGCTACTTTCACACCTATACTGCCCGAGCGTTAGAGGTAAAACACCGCTAATTAGCTTCGCTTTGGCGCCGCTATTCATGGGCAAGGGCGGTGGAGGAGTGGTGTATACATCGCCCCCACACCACCCCAAAGATGCGGATTGCAGGAGATTTTTTTACCATCCTGCAAGCGCACCGCCCCAGTGTGATAGCACTCTGGCTTTCACACTGGGGTGCATTAGGAGGCAGTTTAGAGGCGCTTTACAGGCGCTGTTTTTAGCTAAAAATCGCCCGTAAATGGGGCTCTGCTGTGAAAGGGGCCTAAGTAGTACACTGAGTTTCCAGTCAGGCCATCATGTCCCTGTATCATTGGATAGTTTTTAGCTGATACTTTGTTAATTAAAGCTCAACTTCAATCAAATATTCAGCTTCCGTCCAGTGATTTCCCTGCAGTACTTGTTTTCTGACACTAGATGTCCTCAGTCTGATGGGCAGATCATACTTCCCCTGAGTCAGAATTATCTTGGACCAGTCCTCAACCTGAGGCTCGGCAGTGAAAAAAGCAGCAGCACAGTGATGAGCTCCTTTCTCGGTCACTCTGTTCTCTCCTCCTATCAGCATACTTCCAATCCCCACGTGAACTTATGGGCTCCTTGTGCTGCTTCTTCTCACAAACCAGCTCAGCTGCACATGGACTGAAAGAGGCTGATACCAGGTCACATCCAGATACAGTGGAACCTTGGTTAAGAGTAACGTGGTTAACGAGTATTTTGAAAGACAAGCATTTTTTTAAAAAAAATCTGACTTGGTTTGCAAGCGCTGTCTTGCAAAACTAGGAATCAAACCTATTTGCATGCAATGCCCCATGCGGGGGGCGCTGGTGAGCCTTGGAGGTGGCCGGAATTCCTCGGAAATACCTAAAGTGTAAACACTTTCCGAGCATTTCCAAGTGATTCCGACATCTTAGAGGCTCACCAGCACCACCACACCCCTGGCCACATGCGGTATTGCATACACCAGGCGCCCCCGGACCTGTGGCCACATACAGTACTGCATAGACAAGCAGTGACTATAGAACGAATTAAGTGAGATTACTATGGGGAAAAATGCTTTGATATATTGATATTTTTGAGTGCTTTGGATTACAAGCATTCTCCTGGAAAGGATTATACTCGTAATCCAAGGTTCCACTGTATTTACACTGCATGCACAGTACATTCAATAATATATTACATTTAGAACAAAAGGCAAGGCTTTTTTCATTTTGGATAGGCTAAGAGAGGTTATAACCCCTCTCGGGATTTTTTTTTTTTTTTTTTTGCCATATGTGTCCCATTGGAGGGATTTCCTTTCACTTTCTGTCCCATAATCACAACAGAAAGTGAGAGGAAATCCTTCCACAGTGAGGGAATCCCTAGAACCGGTGTCCTTATTGTAAGATTTCTCCTCTATTCCTGTTCTGGTGACAACCTGGACTATGGGATTTTCTTTCGCTTTTATTCTCTGTGATAACGGTAACCAGGACAAATAGAGAGGGTGACTCTCTCTAATGAAGGTACAGACGGCAATAAAACCTGACAGGGGTTATAACCCCTTCTTACTCTACCCAAAATAAAAAAGTTTTGTATTTAGTTCTACCTAAGTGACTTTTAAGCCGTGGTTCACACATGTGCGATGCAGGAACCAGCCCGATTATAGAGCCGGTCCCCGCATCGCATCACTCCTGCAGGCAGTTCCTTCTGTGAACCGCTGCGGGTGTCATTACAAAGTTAATGACACCACCAGTTTTGTTCACAGATCGCAGTGCCAACTGTGCACTCGCAGATGAATCGGATCGCATGGATGAGAACACCCATGCGATGCAATTCTAGTGCGGGAAAAAAAAGGTACATGCACTTTTTTTTTGTGCGAATCCAGTGCAAGTTCAGCCATACAACTGTATGGCTGAACTAGGGTTGCCACCTTTTCTTCAAGTTAAACCCGAACACTTTAGCGGCGCACTGCAATTTTTTTTATAGTATAAACTATACTTATATTTTGCTATTAAATAACATTTATAATCATATGAAGCTAATAATAAACGTCCCCCTTTACATCAGAGTCCACAGAGTTCCCCTTTTACATCTGATCTTGCCCTTTCACTGTAAGGGGGACTCTGCAGACTTTGATTTAAGGGAGAACTCTGGGGACTCTAACATAAGGGATGCTCTTGTAACCCTGATATAAGGGGGAACACTGTGAACTCTGATGTAAGGGGGAACACTGTGGCCTCTGGTAAAAAAACGAACTCTGATGTAAAGGGTGCTCTGAGAACCACGATTTACCTTAATGTACTGACTCAGAGGCAGGAGAGAGAAGAGACTTCAGTCACAGACAGGGATGGATGGGGAGCTCACTCACCCTTTGGCAGTCAGTACCTCTCATCCAGATGTATCAGAGGCTGCTGGACATCAAATTTCTAGCCCCCACTTTCCTATTCTGAGGCACAGTGCCAGGGATTGGAGTGTGGGCAGACACAGAGGGGTAGATTGAGCCCTCCCATGTGTGTGTGTAGGGGGGGTTGTTAGTGCCGGCTTTGGGCAGTGTGGAAGAGAGCGTAACAGAGTCTCTCAGCTTAGACAACTGCAGCCAGCAACCCTGCTGGGAAGCCATAGTCCAGTCTGAATTATGTGTCCGGGTTTCAGACAGTCTGAAACCCGAATGCATGATTCCAAACCCGAACTGTCCGGGTGAATCCTGGACAGGTGGCAACCCTAGGCTGAACTCGCACTGCTCAGAGATCACAAGTTCTGTAGCGGGCCCCCTTTCTGCCATCTGCGGGACTCCCCTTGGTGGTGAAATGCCAGGGCCCAGGTCACATTTGCAACCTTTGCAATCCTGATAATTCCCCTCACTGGTGTCAGTAGTTTTTAATATTTATTTTCATTTTATTATTTTTTTACCATTTCATTTTATTTCTTTTACAAATTTTTTTTCCAATTTTTTTTAGGAGCCCTATTGGGGGAGCTTTGATGAGATATCAGGGGTCTAAACAAACCTCAGCCCTCAATCTCCATCTGTGTAGCCTCAGCTGCACAGAATGAATGGATAGGAATAGCTGTGCACCGAGCCTCCCATTCCTTCAGAAACGGAAGTGTAGTAAAAACAGTTTACTATGCTTCAGTTATGAATGAACCAATTGGTACCAATCACTGACTCTGTCCATTCAGAAAAGGAAGGAGCCAGTAAATTACAAATTTACTGACCCGTTCCCATCTCTCCATCATGACTCATCTTCTACAGCAGCTGGCAGGAGAGGGGAGGGGGAAGAGACAACAGCTCCGTGGGGCGACCAGGGAAGCACACAGGGTCCCTGGGAACAGCAGGAGACAAGTAACCTGGATATGAGGGTCGGTGGGGGCAGCATATAGAGGAACCAATCTCCTGCATTAGGAGGAAAATGGGGGAGATTGGTTCCTCTAAATGCCGCCCCCGCCATTCCTCCTATCCAGGTGTACAAGGGAGGCATATGGGCCCCCTGGAGTATGGGGCCCGGTTGCAATTGTAGTTACGCCCCTGAATGGCACCCAACACATTAGAGCAGTGGTTTCCAAACTGCGGCCCTCTGATTGCCTTTATCCGGTCCTTGGGGCACTATTCCTCCTACCGACACCAACAATGGGGTCATAACCCTTGCCACTGACACCAACCACAGAGCACTATTCCACTGACACCAAAGATGGGGCACTATTCTTCCCACTGACAACATTGATGGAGTATTATTCTTCCCACTTGCACCAATGATGGGGCACTATTCCACCCACTGACACCAATGGAGGGGGGCATTATTTCTCCCATTGACACCAATGAGGGGGCACTATTCCTCCAATTACACCAATGAGGGGGCACTATTCCTCCCTCTGACACAAATGATAGGGCACTATTCCTCCCTCTGACACCAATGATGGGGCACTATTCCTCCCTCTGACACAAATGATAGGGCACTATTCCTCCCACTGACACCAATGAGGGAGCATTATTCTTCCCATTGACACCAAAGACAAGGCACTATTCCACCCACTGACATCAGTGATTGGGCACTATTTCTCCCACTGACACCAGTGATAGAGTAATATTCTTCCCACTGGCACCAATGATGGGGCACTGTTCCTCCCATTGACACAAATGAGGGGGCACTATTCCTCCCACTGACACCAATGAGGGGGCACTGTTCCTCCCACTGACACCAATGATGGGGCACTATTCCTGCCACTGACACCAATGAGGGGGCACGATTCCTCCCACTGACATGAATGATGGGGCACTATTCCTGCCACTGACACCAATGAGGGGGCACTATTCCTGCCACTGACACCAATGAGGGGGCACTATTCCTGCCACTGACACCAATGAGGGGGCACTATTCCTGCCACTGACACCAATGAGGGGGCACGAATCCTCCCCTTGACGCCAATGAGGGGGCACTATTCCTCCCACTGACCCCAATGAGGGGGCACTATTCCTCCCACTGACACCAATGATGGGGCATTATTCCTTCCACAAAGCATTTGACATTGTTTATGCCCACTGACACCAGGATATTTTTTACACCAGGGTGGCACAGCGGTGTAGTGGATAGCACTTTCACCTAGCAGCAAAAGGGTCGCTGGTTCGAATCCCAACCACGACACTACCTGCCTGGAGTTTGCATGTTCTCCCTGTGCCTGCGTGGGTTTCCTCCGGGTACTCCGGTTTCCTCCCACACTTCAAAGACATGCTGGTAAGTAAATTAGATCTTGTCTAAATTGGCCCTAGTATATGTATGAATGTGAGTTAG